>JAIUZE010071293.1:0-31365 GCA_022085475.1 Heliosperma pusillum | reverse complement strand
GTCAATGAGCCATTTGACTAACCTTGGGATCTTAATATTTTTTGTCTGCTATTTCTTTTCCCACCATATTAAAACACATTTAAAACAGTCTGATTTCATTCCATATACGATATGGGTAGGTAGTGTACCTAATTTATAAGTTATTTGAATGAAACAAGTGCTCAATAATCCCACATTGACCACGAGAACAAAGCGTTTGTAACTCGTGATGCTGTCTTTCAATAAAAATACGATTATTTCTTGATAAGACAGAGTGGGAGAAAATGTTTCAAGAGCCACAAACTGAGCATATAGTCCGGAAAAAGTTTTCCTCATTGCTTGTTCAGTAGTTATTTCTTCGGATCCTACGAGGTCAGGTGGAATTTTATCGCTCCTTTATAGTGATGAATTCTAATCTGTGACTTATAAAAGACTGTTTCTGGTCCCAACTTCTTGCTATGGCTTAGAGTCATGCGATTTGTAATGATGGACTCCATGCATAATGGTCAGGTATGTGACCTGGTAAATTTTACTTGAAGAAGTACGACCTCTTCAATGTAAATTGATTTTTAAAGATCGATATTTGCATGGATGAACATTAAAATGTTTTCAAAGATAAATTGGTAGGCAAAGAGTTTTGCACCAACCTTATTTCTTTGATCCATTCGAATATACTTAGCGATTACAGCATATCATAATAGTATGATGCCAACTGGATCTCAAGAACCACCTTCTTGAATACGATTCTAGAAGAGGTAGTATATTTTATATTCACCTGTGGGTTCGTAGATCCTAACTATCCTAAGTTAATTTGCAAGCTTAAGAGGATGTCTTAAGTAAGCACTAAAGAGTTTGAATTAGTGTGTCAATCATGTCATAAAATATTTCTCGATATCTCGAGGAATTATGTTTATACATGAAGTTTAGTGGGAGTAATATGGTTTTCATCAGTCTTATATGTGGAGACATATTGATCATTTTAGATGATGGAAGATTTTGGAGAAGTAGAATAAATCTTTTAGATATCTGGATTTATGGAGATAAATCTAAAAGGATATTAGCATTGAGTCAAAATTCTTATATTGATAAGATCTTTGACTAGTTCAAGGAAGTTGAACACATGATAATTGATTCCTTTTTGCTTCCGCTGCGGGATCAATTATATACGCTGTGATGTATACTCAATCCGACATTTCGCATGCTTTGAGCATGACAAGTCGTTTGCAATCAAATCCAAGTGATAGTCACTTGATAGCCATAAAGAACCATCCTTAATACGTGCGAGGACTAAAAGATATGTTCCATGTGTTTGGAGTTTAAAATGAGTTACGTGTAAGGGTTACACAGACTTCAGTTTCCAAACTGATCAAAGTGGTTTGAAATCACGAACTGGCTGTGTTTCATAGAAGATTTATCTGTTGGAAGAGTTACAAACAGAAAATACTATTGGAAAGGTTCCAAGTAGGAGTGACATTTTCAAATATAAATGTCATGTATCCGCTGGAAGTGTTCCAGGCAGTTTATCATTGCGGACTTAACAACGGAAATGGAGTACATTGCGTCATATGATGATGCATATGAAAGTAGCTTGGGTATTCACAGTATTGGAGGACTAGAACTAGTTCATATAGCTGTATATCCTATCCCATTACTGGTAAAGACATGGGAGCTACCTTTAGGCCGAAGAGTCCTAGTCAGATTCAAAATCTAGACACGTTACTCAGAAAGTTTTATTTATTAATTGAGATTACGTCAGACAAGAGCAATAGCAATCAGAACGATAGGAAAGATGCAAAGTATTGCTAATCATTAGCATAGCTTTTTTGGCAGGAATGAACATGATAGTCATGTCATTTCAAATGGGATTTGACATATGTAACCCTGAATTTGGTCTAAAGTTATAAAGCTCTGAAATTCTTGATGCAGTATCATTTTTCCAATAATTTGATAATCGCATTCATTGTAAGATTTCATTAAAAACTTCCCATTTTTAGTTTTTGACTAAATTTTTAATACTTTGGGGTTTAATCCGAATTGGTTGAAAGAAAGGTTGGACCCAATTCAAGTGAACAGGACGAACTTAGTATTTTGTCCCTATTCACTCAATGAGGTGACGTCTCGAAATGACTAGATTGTAAGTCGATCGATGGTTGGTTCAGCACCATGGGGTCATGGAGATGACTGGTCGTTTACATAGACAGACTGTATGACACTCTGTCAGACAGTGACATTGTAGAGACCCTTAAATCAATTATTTGATGCCTGGTCGTGGCAGGGTCTTCTATCTTATTCCTATAAGTCGATTCTTTTGACTGGCGACCGTCTATCTGAGTCGGTGCAGTTTCCGATTGGTTTTGGTTGATGTTCTAGGTCGTGCCGTAAAAGGAGGCCGATGGACTTCTTCTGGATCATGGTGATCTGCATCATACAGAGTAGATGGATCAACAGGAATTGTCCACCCACGTTGGGTAAAAACATCTTTAGGCCACTCGAGGAGAAGTTACTGTAAATGCGTGGCCACGCTCGGAAAGAGATCTATGGTAGATTTTCCGGTCAGACAGTTACTCTCCATATCGAGAAAACCACTCTAGATATTGTCAATCGCAAGTGCGACCTGAAAGACACCTTGCGTTGAGTGGGAGATGTGATAAAGAGACAAGAGAATCGGTGACGCACACTAGTGTCAGACAAGTGGGAGATTGTTGGAGTAGGTGTCCTCCACAATAGTGCGCCACATAATAAATCTTACTAAGGAATATAATTGGGATATTTATTGATTATATATATATGATTAGTCAGTTGATTAACGTAAATCAATAACGGTTGGCTAACTAGAGTTTGACGTTATTGTCGTTTGACGGCGGTGATCAACTGATCCCTTTCGGTCACACCTAAAGGATGAAATCCAAATAGTAACTAATTATTTGTATACGATACAGTTAATTAGTACATTACATATATTCGATATGTACGAGAGTTAATTGTTAGAAATTGAGTTAAGAACTCAAATTCGATTAAACTTATTTTTCAATTATGCGATAATTGACTAATAAATTTATATCTTATTTTAATACGATTAAATAAGATTTAACTTAGTAATTAATCGTTAAATTACTAAATTAGTTGAGGTTTTGAGATAGAGGTAATTAGTTAATTATATTTACAAGGAGTTGTAAAATAAATTAACTAAGCATTGTGGGACCCATTATATATTGATATAATGGTAAAAATATTACTTAAAATGTTAAGTACATATTATTTATTTAATTGAGTCATATAATTGTTATATGATCAAATTAACACTTAATTATACAAGATAATTAACCATATGATCAATAAGTATTTGTGAGACAAATATCAAAAATCAAAATGGACCAAACTAGGCCATAATGGCCGGTTATGGTAGTAGTTACATGGTGATGATTTTGTTCTTATTTTTACTCTTTAGTTACTTATTGAAAGTGACATAACAAGTATAAAACAATCATCATCTTTTCTACAACACTCCACTCAAATGCATGTGATCAAAATAAAACAAAATAAGAGTCCTTTTAAGGACATGATGATCCGGCCAAAGTGGCCATATAATGAACAATGGTTGTTCATTTTTGATCACTTCATTTTGTGCAAATTGTTTACTTCTCTCTAAAATTCTTCCTCTCACTAAAAACTCTCATATACTAATATTTACTAAGTATTACTAGTGTAGTAATATAGTCATAATATTAGTAGTATTATATCTATCTTATTATCTAGTTAATAATAAGGGTAGATTATTTGGGTTAATCTTGGTGCAACTTAGAGGAGATCTTCTACTTTGGAGATTGTTTGTGTTCATCCATATTTTTAGCTCAAGAACAACAAGAAGGAGTTCTTGTTGTGCCCATATATTTTCCATATCAATGTGAGGAAATTTCTTCTTTTATATAAATGTCTTTATATTTGCTTGCATGTTACATAGATCATTATAAACTAAATTAAAAGGTAATTTAGTAAATAATTAGAGGAGTCTAATTAAGGTCTATGGACTTTCATAAACCACCTGATTTGTACCAAGGGAAGTACCACCTGCCACATGAGTGTTCTAAGCCCTCTCCTACCCTTGGGAGCAAAGGTAAAAGTTGTTAATTAAAATCGTTGTTATTTGCTTATAAATTTAGTCTAGTTAATTCTCTATTATTGATTCCTCGTAGCTAAAGTATAATCTAAATCGACTGGTACTTAACTTTACTTCCCTGAGATCGAATCGTAAGCATCTACAATAGACCCGTACGCTTGCGGTATTTTTAACTGAACAATAACGAAATTGGAATCTTATTTGAAATAAGGATATTTTGGAGACCTTAAGACCACTTTTCAGACCTTGTCTATATCAGAGGAAACAAGAAGTATTCTCTGTTTTTACGTTGTTTAGAGAGGGATACTAACATCCAATTGCTATTTATAGACGAAACGGGTCTATAAATACCTTCAGGATAATGAAATTGACATCTCACTTGAAATAAAAATAACTTGGAAACCTTAAGACCACTTTTCAGACCTTGTCTGTATTAGAAGAAACTAGGAGTATTCTCCGTTTTTACATTGTTTAAAGAGGGATAATAATTTCCAATTGTTATTTATAAACGTAACGGGTCTATATATACCTTTATCCACGACTTTCCAGACAACTAGGCATTGAAATAAAATGTCTCTAGATTCGCACTGTAATATCTCTAAAACATATAATAATGACTTGGGATAACGAAATTTGCATCTGATTTGAAATAAAGATAGTTTGGAGACTTTATGACCACTTTTCAGACATTGTGTATATTAGATGAAACAAGTAATATTCTCCGTTTTTACGTTGTTTGAAGAGGGATACTAACCTCCAATTGCTATTTATAGACGTAACAGGTCTATAAATACCTTTAGGTAAAAAAATATTTTTGAATTCTGAATATCGCTGAAGACCGCTGATTTTAAAGGTTATTATCCACGGTTTTCGGGATAACTGGGCCTTGAAATAAAATATCCCTAAATTCAAACTGTAATAGCTCTAAGACATATAATAATGACTCAGGATAACGAAATTGGCATCAGATTTGAAATAAAAATATTTTGGAGACCTTAAGACCACTTTTCAGACCTTGTATATATTAGAGGAAACAAGAAGTATTCATTGTTTTTACGTTGTTTAAAGAGAGATACTAACATCCAATTGCTATTTATAGACGTCACGAGTCTATAAATATCTTCAGGGAAAAAAAATTTTACTTTCCGAATATTGCAGAAAACCGCTGATTTTCAAGGTTATTATCCACGGTTTTCGGGACAACTAGGAATTGAAATAAAATTTATCTAAATTCGCACTGTAATATCTCTAAGATATATTATAATGACTCAGGATAACGAAATTGGCATCTCACTTGGAATAAAGATAATTTGGAGACATTAAGACCACTTTTCAGACCTTGTCTTTATTAGAAGAAACAAGGAGTATTCTTCGTTTTTACATTGTTTAAAGAAAGATACTAAAATCCAATTGCTATTTATAAACGTAAGGGGTCTATATATACTTTTAATAAAAAATATTTTTGTTTTCCGAATATTGCTGAAAATCGTTGATTTTGAAAGTTATTATCCACGATTTTCCGGACAACTGGGCCGTGAAATAAAAAGACTCTGGATTCGCACTGTAATATCTCTAAAACATATAATAATGACTCGAGATAACGAAATTTGCATCTGATTTGAAATAAAGATAGTTTGGAGACTTTAGGACCACTTTTTAGACATTGTGTGTATTAGAGGAAACAAGTAGTATTCTCCGTTTTTACGTTGTTTAAAGAGGGATACTAACATCCAATTGCTATTTATAGACGTAAAGGGTCTATAAATACCTTTAGGGAAAAAATATTTTTGAATTCCGAATATCGCTGAAACCGCCAATTTTAAAGGTTATTATTATTCATGGTTTTCGGGGCAACTGGAACTTGAAAAAAAATGTCTCTAAATTCACACTGTAATATCTCTATGACATATAATAGTGACTTAGGATAACGAAATTGGCATTTGATTTGAAATACAGATATTTTTGAGATATTAAAACCATTTTTCAGACCTTGTCTGTATCAGCATAAACAAGTAGTAATCTACGTGTTTACGTTGTTTAAAGAGGGATACTAACATCCAATTGCTATTTATAAACGTAACGGGTCTATAAACACCTTTAGAGAATAAATATTTTTGGTTTCCGAATATCGCTGAAAAACACTGATTTGAAGGCTATTATCCACGGTTTTCGGGTCATCTGGGCCTTGAAATAGGTCTATAATTCGCACTATAATATCTCTAAGACATATAATAATGACTCAGGGTAACGAAATTGACATCTATTTGAAATAGGGATATTTTGGAGACTTTAAGACCACTTTTCAGACCTTCTATGTATTAGAGGAAACAAGTAGTAATCTCTGCTTTTTCGTTGTTTAAAGAAGAATAATAATAACAATTTGCTATTTATAGAGGTAATGGGTCTATAAATACCTTGAGGGTAATAATATATTTGGTTTCCGAATATCGGTGAAAATCGCTGATTTTTAAGTTTATTATCCATGGTTTTCGGGACAACTGGGTATTGAAAAAAAATAACTCTAAATTCACACTGTAATAACTCTAAGACATATAATAATGCCTCAGGATAATGAAATTGGCTTCTCACTTAAAATAAAGATAATTTGGAGACCTTAAGACCAGTTTTCAAACCTTGTTTGTATTAGAAGAAACAAGGAGTATTCTCCGTTTTTACATTGTTTAAAGAGGGATACTAACATCCAATTGCTATTTATAAACGTAACGGGTCTATAAGTACCTTTTAATTAAAAAATATTTTTGGTTTTCGAATATTGCAAAAAATCATTGATTTTGAATGTTATTATCCACGATTTTCAGGACAACTGGGCCTTGAAATAAAATGTCTCTAAATTCGCACTGTAATATCTCTAAGACATATTATAATGACTCAGGATAACGAAATTGGCATCTCACTCGAAATAAAGATAATTTGGAGACCTTAAGACCACTTTTCAGACATTGTGTGTATTAGAGGAAACAAGTAGTATTCTCCGTTTTTACGTTGTTTAAAGAGGGATACTAACATCCAATTGTTATTTATAGACGTAACGGGTCTATAAATACCTTTAGGGAAAAAAATATTTATGAATTCCGAATATCGCTTAAACCGCTGATTTTAAAGGTTATTATCCACGGTTTTCGGGACAACTGGGCCTTGAAAAAAAGTGTCTTTAAATTCGCACTGTAATATCTCTAAGACATATAATAATGACTCAGGATAACGAAATTGGCATCTGATTTGAAATAAAGATATTTTGGAGAACTTAAGACCACTTTTCAGACCTTGTGCGTGAAACCTAATTCTCTCCATGCTTAAGTTCATTATACGTGGGGGATGTTGTGCGTGAAACAAAGTCCATTATACTACGTTTAAAAAATAAAACACACAGACAACAGTGCATGGAAAAAAAAACTAAGCATGCCAGATGCAGTACAGACGTACAATGTATTCGTTATCATCCTTCTGGCCGATGAGTATACCATATGCCACCATGGAACACCTTAGTCGGCAACCGACGATAACCAATACCCAAACAATCCCATACCATTTTAATCCCTAACTAATTTCATCATAAACCCAAATTAAATAAAAATAAGATACAAAACTATATCAACAAAGAGTCAATTTGATTCTCTTGTTAGCATACTATCCGAAGAAGTAGTTGATTCTCTTGTTAGCTAGACTCCTTCTGGTTGTACTCTAGTGGCTCTCTTTGTATGGATTCTTTTCTTCGTTTAATGGAAGTTTGAATTCTTGCAAAAAAAAAAAACAAAGAGTCAATTTGATTCGTAAAAATTGATTATTATTGAATTTAAAACTTGTTCTATGGCGGAATAATCATTCGCCATTAAAGAATTTGAAGAAGGTTAAGGATGGACAATAGAGAGAAGTGGAGAGAATTAGGTTTCAAGTTTTTTTAGTGAATGGTAGTAAATGGAAAGCTAGATACAAAATGTACTAAAATGAGTAAAAAAGAACTGCGAAAATAAATTTCAAAAAAGAATTTTTGATTTCCGAATATCACTAAAAATCGGTGATTTCAAGGTTATTATCAACGGTTTTCGGGACAACTCGATCTTAAAATAAAATGTCTCAAAATTCGCACTGCAATATCTTTAATACATAGAGTTATAATGACTCGAGGTAAATGAATTGACATATGGATTGAAATAAAGATATTTTGGAGAACTTCACACCACTTTTCAGACCTTGTCTGCATTAGACGAAACAAGTAGTATTCTCCGTTTTTACGTTTTTTAAAGAGAGTTACTAACATCCAATAGGTAATTATAGACGTAACGGGTCTATAAATACCTTTAGGAAAAAAAATATTGTTTTTTTTCGAATATCGCTGAAAACCGCTGATTTTCAAGCTTATTATCCACGATTTTCAGGACAACTGGACGTTGAAATAAAATGTCTCTAAATTCGCATTGTAATATCTCTAAGACATATAATAATGACTCGGGATAACGAAATTAGCATCTCACTTGAAATAAAGATAATTTGGAGACTTTAAGACCACTTTTCAGACCTTATATGTATTACAGGAAAAAAGTAGTATTCTCCGTTTTTACGTTGTTTAAAGAGAGAAACTAACATCCAATTGCTATTTATAGACGTAACGGGTCTATAAATACCTTTAGGGAAAAAATATTTTTGAATTCCGAATATCGCTGAAAACCGCTGATTTTAAAGATTATTATCCACGGTTTTCTGGATAACGAAATTATAGAGGTTTGATATCCTTTGTTATTATCGATAGCTCTTGGAACATTTCTGACTTAGTGCTCTTATCTTCTTCATCAAAAGATTATTGTTACTTTTTTTCCTTTTAACTTCATTCTAATTGTATTATCAGCTCTCGTTACGTGGTCTTTCAAAACCTAACAAATCACCTTACCTTTCTTTACTTGGACCAACCTTAAATAGTTAGGGTGTACTCATACCAATCATGGTATTTTCATTTTCATGTGGCTTGTTTTGTAGGGGTATACTCCTAGATATATAATGCTACCTTATCCTCTAAGGGTTAGTCTATTTCTCCTTCTTGTGATATGTGTCACCAACATTTTAATAAAAGCATCATCTACTTTTTATGTACCCAAATTGGTTGTACTTAAATCACCGACATCCAAATCAAAGTTTATTCAAACCTTAGACATACGAATTGGAAATTTCCTTTCATAAAATGAACATAAACTCTCACATAAAGAACACTCATAATAATGACATTACTTTATCACGTAGTTTTAGCGCTATCCTTCATTCCAATTATTATAGACACTTTTCTTACAGCTGAGAATATCTTACACACACAAAATATATAATAATTCCAAATAAAGTTTAAATACTCTATACCAAGTTAGCAAACTATTAGTTTTGTGTCACTTTCAAAAAAAAAAAAATTTGAAATAAATGTTGATAATACAATTAAAACTTGAAAATTTTGTGAGAGCATTCTTTTTGCGAATCTAATAGGAGATTATCTTTTTATGAAAGTCAATGAATAATTAATTTCACTAATATAGTACTTTTCTATGCTTATTCACTTTTTTTTTATATTAGTCACATTTTTCACTAAGTGCAAAACTTGCACCCAAAACAACTTAAACATGTATAAAACTTGGGATTTTTACAAATAAAAATCTCACTCAACCAAATGGAATATTTAGAAACAAAATTCCTCATCTATGTGTACCCCTCTTTTTTTTTGTATCCAAGTAAGATCTTGAAGAAAAGTAGGACAATGTACGTAAATTAGTGACAGTTAGTTAGGGCAACTCTTTTCAGTACTCCGTAACAATTTACCTATTACTTGTGAATTTTTTTTTTAACTCTATTCTGATTGTTATATTAGGTCTCGGTGTTTTTTTCATAAGTTTCTTCTTATACTTCTTATTTTAAAGAGTGTTCTTACCTTCACTTTTACACCTAAAATTGACCATACCTAAATGACCTGGACAAATAAACCGACTCGAACCCTACCCGCACCCGAATTAAGGTACCAAATTTGACCCAAAACCCAAATTGTGCGACCCTATTTAACCAGACCTGAATGTTTATCGTCGCAAATTCACCATTATCCCCAAATAACTTGTGAATGACCTACCCTAAAATGAATTAGGATCCTTTCCATTTCCTTCTCTCCATTTTATCTCACAAACCCATTAAAATAAATATCCCCCTTTACACTCAATTAATCTTTATTTCTATGCATAAATTTGTAACCGTTCGATGTAGACATAATACAATCCGGACCGTTTGAAAGATTATTGATCAACAAAATATTTTGTTTAGCTAATGGAGATATCGTTGATTAATTATTATGTCCGGTTCATTTAAGACGTACATCTTATGTACTGCATTATGTATTTCAAAACTAAAAAAATGGAAAATCATGATGCTTCATGCAATCCCATCTAAGAAATTTCGTTTCATGTATATTAATTATTATTGTATTAATTGATTTTTTGAATTTCTAATATTATCTTTACTACGATTACTATATATAATGTTAAATTTAAGATTTGAAATTACTTTATGTATATGGTAGTCAGTTAAACAAAATCGTACCATTATAAGTGTGCAAATCTTTTTTAAAAATGATTTTCTAATTCAGATAGAAAAATAGTAAAAAAAACTAATTATTTCTAATAGAAAATTGTAAGCAATTAATTACGGAGTATAATTTTCTAAGTTTTATAGGAAAATAGTAAATAATTCATTACTATTTCCTAATTTTAATAGGAAAATTTTAATAATTTATTAGGTAATTCTAAAAAGTTGGATAATACCACGGCACTCAAAAAAGTCTCAAATATATATATTGATTGATTGATTAATTAATTTCGTTAGTATTAGGAAACCTTTAGTGCTCCAGTGGTTGATTGCTGAAATTCTATCCTATAGGTCACAAGTTTGACCCCTTCTAGTGTAATTTTTTCACTTTTTGTCTTATTTAATCATAAACGCATGTCTAAAGTATTGTTTAATGCTATGTAATGCATACATGACATTTCTATCTAAAATCACTAGTTTTAAACCCGTGCAAATTGCACGGGTATGTAACTCAAACATAATTATTATAAAAGTTGTATAAATATGATTGAGTATTTAAGAATTTAATTTGAATTATAAATTACATGCGTAAATTCCAAACGTTTGGCGAATATTCGTCGAGAATTTAAATTATTATGTCTGATAGTTCGAGTACTCGTTAAAATATGATTTATCTTTTTGATAGTTATGTCAGTTCCTACTTGACGTGCTAATCGAGAAGCTGCATAAATTCACGAAATATATAATGAAATGATTTTTTTTATGAATATTATGGTCGTGTGATGCACGGGATTACATTAATGTCATTTTCATAAATTTTCTATAACAATTAACTTATAACTTATAAGACTATAATAAAATATATTATGATCCGGAAAAAAATTAACATGACTCTCCCGCTCAAATCATTTATTAGGTTTACATATGTTTTGATTGATACATTCACACACAAAAACGATCCAAGATACATAAGAATTAAGCTCTCTAAGACAATGCTTAAGAGACTCTAAAGATTTCGGGTTGATACATAAGTTCCAAATATGAATCCTATTTGTAATCATAGGATCACCTCATCTTATGCTAATTTTCAAATATGGAATAATTCTAATATATGTAGGTGGTATATTGACCAAACCTACATTATATTTCAATGCGGGATAAATAGCATACTAAGAATTACACTAAGTATGTGCAAGTAATATCAGATTCTATACTGTAATGATAATATTTTTTTTACCACGAATTTAATTATATTATTTTCATGATTAATACAAACTTGGGGTGCTAAAATATTATTTATAATACTTTTCTAAATTAATTTTAATGCTGTAAATTTCAATATTGTAAAGATTATAATACAAACTTTTAAGAACTCTCTAAAACAATACTAAGAGCTTTAAATGTGATGGGATGTTACCTGACTTATAAGCTAAGGATGACTCCTATTTATGAACATAGAATCATCCTACCTTATGTTAATTTTTTGATGTGGGACAATTCTACTATTTATACGTAATATATCCACCATACATACATTATTCTTTAATGTTGGACTAATAGCAACCTAAGTATACATAGTATTTAATCCCTTAAATAATAGGGTTCTGATTTTCGCAGTACCCATTTTACTCGGTATAGTACATTATTGACAATTATACCCTTTTATTTCTCCGCTCATTTCCCCTCTCTAATCTCTCTCTAATTTACTCTTTAATTAGTTTTAAACATTCACCCCCTCTAATTTCACAATCCCGCTACTCAGGCGGTTGTTGTCGATGTTAGGGGAGCGGATTCGTCGGCCGACTTGGTCGCCGGCGGTGGGGGATCCGGCGGTGGTATTTCACTAATGGGCCAGGTTGTGGCGTTGAACTGGTTGGTAATAGCGTGTTGTGTATTTCGCTGGGTTCAAGGTCGCCGACGGGGGTGGAGCGGGCCTGACGAACAGAATGTCGGTGGTGAGGGGCCGTTTTGCATCACTGTGTTTGTATATACATTACTACATGAAATAAATTCAATATGTACTACTCTAGTACAGTATTCCGTTGTTCCTGCACTACCTTAATTACCAACATTAATTGGGACACCACCACCTAGGGCGGCTATCCACCAACACTCGTCAGCGCTAGTCTATGTCGCCGGCGACATTCAGCGCGCTAAACTAATATTACCACCATCCCACACCAATTAACAATAATTAATTTGAACATAAACCCTAACAAAATATACAAAACTTTAACAAATAGTCAATTTAATTATTGGTAATTGATTAATGAGTTAAATACATGTTATATATTCGAATTCATTCATATTTAAGTGATTTGAAATAGGTTGAAAAAGTTAAGAATGTATCAATACTTCAATCGAAAGAAGGTAAAGACAATTAATTTGATGTTTTTAGTCAAGGGTAGAAAAATGGAAATTTTAGTGCAAAAAGTACTGAAATGAGTAAAATATGTATGTAACAGCAGATTTTGTATCGCAAAATAAATGTAACACAAAATAAGAGACAAAGTAATTTTTATTAATGTCAAAAAGTTATGTGTACAATCTCTAATGTATCCTCTGATTCTAATATGCCGTAAAGAGTACGCGTATGCTATCTGTAGAAGAAGCGCGACGTAGTGTTTAAATGACTCCTGTAGAGGTTGTATGCACTCTGTAGGAGATGTCGATTTGTATTCTTGAGAGGGTCGCAGGGACTTGTTCTCTCTTGAATGTTGTAGCTTGAATGTCTTGGGCAGGCGGCACAGTTTTGGTGTGCTTGTTGACTGCTTGCAGAGCTGTCTTGTAGAGGGAATTTATAGAGCTTTTCTTCTCTCTAAAATTTCTCTCTCTAGAATTTCTCTTTCTATGATTTATGTGGTTATCCTTTCCAACCTTCAAATGAATGAGAATCACTGTATTTATAGTGGTTTAATTCTTCTTGGTGGACTTCTGTAGACACAGGCCCATTTATGGGCTTACTTGTAGACTTGGCCCAAATTTGCTGGTTTGTGGGTTTAGTGATCCGAATAGCTTCTTTTCTAATCCGAATCGACCCGTATTTCTTTTATCGGGACAAAACAATTAAATTAAGTTAAAATTTGGTATTAACTCAAAGTAATTAATTTATTTTAATTATTCGGCACATTAATAAATTTTCCGTGCCTACAAATTGCCCCCTTGAGACCTTGTCACGTGCGCTGTTTGAGTGCCTTGACGTGGCTGGGTCTCGATTCATTTTTGTTTGCCTGACTTGAAAGTCAATGAGCACCCTTACTTGCATCGTCACAAAGGTACTCTGTATATTTTTTTGTCGTCACCCTGTCATTTTTTTTAGACTTAGCGGGTGACACATTTTTTTGTTTGACTAGGAAGTAGATATGTACCCAAACTCGTCGTAAAGGCAATTCCACTTGGCTTGACTTGAATTTGATATGTACCCAAATTTGTCACCAGGGTAACTTCATTTTACATGACTTGGAAGTCTTTGCACACCCAAACTTATCGGGAAGGTACGTTTTGCAATTTTTTTGACGTCACCCTGTCATTATCTGATTTAACGGATGACAATTTTTGTTTGACTTGAATTTTATGCCGGTTTTGATCGTCGAGTGCAACTCCCTGGTCTTACAAATCTTATTAGTTTTACGTAAGTAATGTACTATGCATACACTTCCCATGCAACTAAAACCTATGCCTAGACCAATAGGAAATCGAGTCTTGAGGAGTATTTGTTTAAGGAAAGCTATGATTTCCTTATTCTTTTATTATTACGATTTCCTTCTTTGAGTAGGGTTTGAAATCCTCCTAAACCTATATATATACTCCCCTTACATCATACACATGGATCATAGATGCAAACAAACACCTTCCAGCCGGTATTCTCCTTATCTTGCGATGCTTGCTTCTTCATCTTTTTTTTTTTTTTTTTTTTTTTTTTTTTTTTATGTGTAAACTGAATTCCCTAACAACTTTACGTTTCCCCTTTTTCTTTTCTTTTTGACGTGTGCAAACAGGGTTTCCATCGATATCGACATCGTCGCGCTTTGATTCCTTGTGTTCATCCAGCGGCATAAGCATAACAAATCCAAGTAAGTTAATTTTTTCAAACTTGACTCTTTCTTGTTGGCCTGCTCATGTTAAACTCGTTGCCAGCCTCTTTGTTTGTTGTCGATAGTTTCCTTGTGTGCTACTCTCTCATATGTCTACTAGACTTGTCAGGTGTTACATGGCTTCATACGATGCTAAATAATAGTCGGCTGTTCTTGCTTCATAGCATCCCGAGTCAACTATGACTATTTTGTCCTGCTTCATACTGTCCATTGTCCGTACGCCTGTTTTTTTTTCTAATTAATTATAATTTACGTACGTACTTGATAGCCTGCTTCTTTATTTGATTATTACGATAATTTAGAAATATCGATTTATCAAAAACCCATTATACCCTCGCTTCTTTGTACTCCATATCTTGATGCAGTATAGGAATAAGCTTAATTTTGAACTTGACTTGGTACTTTCTAATTGATTTTGGCTTGTGTGGCTTAAGTTGATGATGCTGTAAACCTTGAGTTTTGAACAACATGACTTATATTTCAGCCCCAAATCCCCTTCTGTTTGTATTTTTTTTTTTTTTTTTTTTTTTTTTTAGGAATTGCGCTCCATCTTTTCAGCTAAACCAGCTCATCTATCAACTGAATTATCACCCAATACTATTTATTTGTTCACCACCGAAGATTTATTATTTCAGACAAATCACTCCGATTTTCAACTGAGTTGTCAGGGTGAACCCGTACGGGTCATGAACCCGCTCTGGTCATCGCGACACTCCTTTGAGGTGTTAGGGTGAACCCGTTCTGGTCATCGCGACACTCCTTTGAGGGTGTTAGGGTGAACCCGTTCTGGTCATCGCGACACTCCTTTGAGGTTGTTAGGGTGAACCCGTTCTGGTCATCGCGACACTCCTTTGAGGGTGTTAGGGTGAACCCGTTCTGGTCATCGCGACACTCCTTTGAGGTTGTTAGGGTGAACCCGTTCTGGTCATCGCGACACTCCTTTGAGGGTGTTAGGGTGAACCCGTTCTGGTCATCGCGACAATCCTTTGAGGTTGTCAGGGTGAACCCGTTCTGGTCATCGCGACACTCCTTTGAGGGTGTTAGGGTGAACCCGTTCTGGTCATCGCGACAATCCTTTGAGGTTGTCAGGGTGAACCCGTTCTGGTCATCGCGACACTCCTTTGAGGGATCATGCAATGAACCTGTCATGTCAACTCTTGAAGACCTATCCTTCTACCAGACTCACATCCGTTTCTTAATTTTTTCAAAGAAGCACGACAAGTAGACGCGCTACACAACGAGATGTTTTTATCAGTACATGAGTTATATTCTCGTATAACTCTTATTTACTTGTACTTGTCCCTTTTCTTTGCAGGACCGCAATGGTGCACTTGAAGGAATTTAAAAAAGACAAAGACATTTATTTGTCTGTAGTTGATCACAAGGACCAGGATGCCGAGTCTGGAACTTACTTCCTCACAAGTCAGTCACTACGTTTGTTGAGTGGTGGAGCAGCCTCTATGACTAGAAATTCCCTCCTATCTGATATGTCCCTGAAGCTTGACCCTTCATTATCAGATGCTTCGTCTCGTCATCTTCTAAAGAACAATCTCATAGTGAAGCCTGGTACAAATTCTACTTATCCATTACTTGGACGCAGAATCATTTCAGGAAAAACGAGATGGGGATCATACAACTTAAGAGTTTATGGTGGTTCAATCTACCTCCACAAATATTGGGAATGGACTGAGGATATACTTGCTCGCTTCAACGATATCCTTTCGGTTGCTTCTATTCGCTCAGCGATTCATGCCTCCCTATATTCTTATGATAAAGACATACACATCTTGCGTGCCTTTTTCGAAGGATGGTGTTCTGATACAAATACTCTTCACACCGTGGCAGGCGAATTTTCTATCTCTTTGTGGGACCTAAAAAAACTGGGAGGTCTCCCTGTCGTGGGGGAGATTTATGATGAGACAGTGTCTCGGCTTAGCCAGCTAAAGGCAACAGATGCAAAAAACAACTTTATCATTCCTGACACATGCAAGTTCTTGTTATCTGCATTTCACCATCTTGCCAAGAGATCAAAAGAAAAGGGAGAGGTTCCTGCCCAAGACTGGATTGACTTATGGTGTAAAAGACGAGATGTCTATCGTGTTCCTATTAAAGGGCGAAGGACAAAGAATCCTCCTGTAAAAACACAAGACCCAAGCGGCGAGATCCCTTCTCGACCATCTGATGAATGGACAGATGAGGAACATGCCTTGTTTCAAGAATTTGGTTGTGATGATTCCAGACGTACAAAGGTTTACCTAGCTGCACACATATCATGTTGGCTATGTGTATTTGTTTTGCCGGAAGATAACGACAGATTAATTAGGCCTGCTACATTTGAGATTGCGAGCATGATGGCAGAAGGTCAAATTTTTAGTCTAGCTATTCCCGTATTAGCCAGCATTTACAGGGGCTTGAACGGGCTAGTTACTTCCTCGAACCCTGGATACTCTAGGTCATTCTTTCCAGCGCATTACTTGTATGGTTGGCTGG
The DNA here is from genome assembly GCA_022085475.1 of Heliosperma pusillum. Classification (NCBI taxonomy): domain Eukaryota; kingdom Viridiplantae; phylum Streptophyta; class Magnoliopsida; order Caryophyllales; family Caryophyllaceae; genus Heliosperma; species Heliosperma pusillum. The sequence goes on along the minus strand of JAIUZE010071293.1, from coordinate 14,121 downwards.
CGCATTACTTCGGCACCCATCATGCTGTGAGTCCACCACCTCAAGGTCCCTACATGACTATATTTTCTGGCGCCGTTGGAGCGAAGATTGGAACTCCTCATGAGGCTCGAAAGCTTATACATGAGGGGGAAGACATTGATGCCAAACATTTCATGTTAAACAAACGTAAGGCTGACGTCCTGCTTGACAATGGTAACCTTGATGATCAAGACCTTGACTATGTTGCATCCCTTCGTACCTCATATTTGTGCCTGCGACTGAATAGTGAATTTCATCTTGAGCCATATAATCCTCATCGATTTAGTAGACAATTTGGCTTTTGTCAAGACATTCCTGGTGTACTGAATCGCAGTTATGAAAAGCCTGAAGTTACATGCTACGAAGCATTGAAGTATTGGCAACTATTATGTTTCTCAGGTAGTATGTCTCGTGTCTGTCTTCCCAGTCCTTCATTCCGGTGGCCCGAGAACGTCACTTCTGGTTTCACTAAATGGTGGAAAGATTTACTCCCAAATGACCTGAGAGAGAATGTTGACATCCTTATTCATAGCACTGAGAGTGATCCTCATAAGTCAAAGAAACGTGATCATCATGGAGATGCAAAAAAGCAACCTCGAGAGCAGGTAGCTTCACTGAAGTCCACAGTTATTCCGGAGGCAAAAGACCATGTTGAACACAGCTCTCATAGTGATGCAGAATCTGAGGTCGATCCCAAGCATGATCGACGAGGCAAGAGAAAAAAGAAAGCACATGTCGTAGACATGAATGACATTGAAGCGATATTCGATGGGGTATCTAGTGCCTCACACATACCTTCTCAAGCATTGGTATTTTTTTTTTTTTTTTTTTTTTTTTTTTTTTTTTCTTATTTTTTTTTTTTTTTTTTTTTTTTTTTTTTTTTTTTTTTAATCGAGCTGCATATTTGACAGGAGGGTGACTTAGTTCAAGAAATAGGAGCATTACTCGCAGACGATTACTATCTTGAATTAAATTCAGATCCATTTGTTCGAGACTCCATGTTGAAAGAGGTTTCTCGAAAGGGTAAGGAGCTTCCCAAACTCAAGAAAACATTTCCATTAGATAATGTTCGCAAGTCTGGCTCACATGGTAGTCATACAAGGAATTCTCTTGAGAGTAATAGTGAAGCTACGGTGCATATGCCTATCCCTATTAGCATGGCTTCTCCTCGTAATCCAAGGGCGGGATTGAACTCATCAAAGTTAGTGAATTATCCTAAGCCTCCTGAAGTTTCATTTCGACCACCTCCATTATATCAAGGGATTTTCAAACAGGCATTGCAAGATGTATCCAACTTGTTTGTGACAGAGCTGAAGAACGCTGATTTTGAAGCAGTTGATGCAGTGGCAGCAAAGGCTAAAGGATGTTATGAGAGCATACGACAGCTTAAAGGCGATCCTACACAGTTAGTAGCACAGGTCGACTCTTATGTGGGTGCCGTGAATGCTTATCTTGCACTCCAGAGGCAGGCGGGTAAGCGTTATCGCCCTGAATCCTTGGAGAGGGACAAACTCTTGCAACATCAAAAGCTTGAGGAAGTGAAGGCACATCATAGTAAGGCTCAAGAGGACCTTGCAGCAGAGTCTTTACTATTGTCAGAAATTAAGAGCAAGATAACTAGCCTTGCAGCTGAGTTGAAGCAGGCACAAGATATGGAAATAGAGCTACAAAGAAGTGTAGAAGCTAAAACTGAATCCTTGACTGACTTTCAAGCCCAGGTTGAGAGTACGGAGAAGACCTTGGAAGAGCTTGAAGCTACTCCTGTTTTAAGTGTTGAAGAAGAGGTTCTAATCCAAGAACAAAGAGAGCACCTTGAACAAATGCGTGACTTGGTCCACTTTGATCCGTAGACACTTAGATTTACATGACTATGTAATTTTATTAGTATTTCTGTAATACCAACTAGTATGTAAGCCTTTTATTTCAAGACAAGTTTGACATTTTTTTTTTTTTTTTTTTTTTTTTTTTTTTTTTTTTTTTTTTGAAGTAATAGAACTTTTCTTGGATTTATGGTCTCCGTGTTTGTCATGTATTTGTTATTTGTTATTTGATTAGCCGTTCACAGTTTAAACTCTTGCGGGCCAGGAGAAATTTTTTTTTATTGTGTTTTTTTTTTTTTGGTGTGGCTGCATTTGAACAAGGTGTTTGCTCAAATTGCCTACGTACTCGCAAAGGTGCCAAGGGTGACAACTTGCAAGATCAAGCCAACGTAGTTCAGAGGAAGGTTTGATGTTTGTTTGGTGGTGTGGCTGTACTTGAGCTACATGTTCACCCAAGCTGCCTACGTACCTGTAAGGCACAAAATGTACTTCACAGGATCAAGCCGACGTAGTTCATGAAATATGGAAGGGTTATCTTTTTGTGAGGGTTTTTTTTTTTTTTTTTGTTTTTTTTTTTTTTTTGTTTTTTTTTTTTTTTGTGCAGTTTGAACTCTTGCTTAGGAGATGGATTGCAGTTTACGCTCTTGCTTAGGAGCATTCATTGTTGAGGTTCAAGAATAGTAGCGTTTCAAAAACTTTCCATTGATTGGGCCTACATGCACGCCATCTTCATCTACGATTTTGTAGGCACCATTTGTGTAGACTTCCTTCACCACATAAGGGCCATCCCATTTAGAGGTGAATTTACCAACAGGCTTGTGAGAGGTGATGATTGGCCTTCGCACTGCAAGTACCAGATCTCCTGCTTGGAAAGAACGAGGGCGCACTTTTTTGTTAAATGCGCGTGTCAACCTTGCTTGATAGCATTGAAGCTTTTGTTGGGCCTCTAGTCTTTTTTCATCGAGAGCCTCTAACTCTGCCAATCGCAACTTATCATTTTCATCTTCTGTGAGTCCCTCCTGAATCGCGATGCGTAAGGATGGGATCTGCAACTCTAATGGCAACACAGCTTCCACTCCATACACCAAAGCATAGGGGGTTGCTTGAGTAGGCGTTTTGTAAGTGGTACGATATGCCCATAATGTCTCACCAATTCTTTCATGCCAGTCTCGTTTTGACTTTGCTACTACTTTTCTTAGCAAGTTGCAGAGTGTCTTGTTGAAAGCTTCAGCCAAACCATTTGCAGGAGCGTTGTACATTGATGATTTGTATTGCCTGAACTTGAACTTTTCTGCTAGACTTGTCATCAAATGGTTGAAGAATTGCTTCCCATTATCAGTTATGATTCGTTGAGGTATGCCATACCTAAAAATGATCTGGGTTCGAATGAACTCCACGACATTTTCTTTTTTGACTTCCCGTAGTGTGATGGCTTCTGCCCATTTTGAGAAGTAGTCAGTTCCGGCGAGAATGTACTCGTGCCCATTCGAGGCCTTCGGAATGAGTGGTCCCACAATGTCTAAACCCCAAGCTTCGAAGGGCCATGAAGAAACAGTAGGGTGTAATGGCTCTGGTGGTTGGTGTATGAAGTTTGCGTAGAATTGACAAGGTTCGCACTTTTTCGCGAAGTCCATACAATCTCGCACCATGGTTGGCCAGTAATACCCCATTCTTTTTACTCGATCATGAAGTTTAGGCCCAGACTGATGTGCACCACAAATGCCAGAGTGAGCTTCATGCATTGCTTCACCAGCTTCATCTTTACTTAAACACCTCAACCATTGTCCTAAGAAAGAACGTCTGTAGAGCGTGCCTTTGTAGTGAAGAAACTTTGGTGCGCGTCGACGTATCTCAACCTTGTGTCTAGGATCATCAGGTAGCTTTTGGTGGTCCAAGAAGTCAATGATAGGTTGACGCCAGTCATCTTCATCAGCTGTGTAGACGCATATCATGTTTGTTGCATCTACATTTTCTTCTTCTTCAAGCAATGACACTGCCCAACGATTGCAGACTGGAACTTGCATGGACTCTTCTGCCCCCAGTGCCAAAGTGGCTGCAAGGTTAGCAAGCGCGTCAGCCAACTTATTGGCACTCCTCAATACATGACCAATATTAATGGAGTCAAGTTGATGAAGCAATTGTAGCGCCTGTCGATGGTAGGGAATCAGGTCTTCCTTTTTTACCTCGTATTCATTAAGGACTTGGTTGATCACCAGTTGTGAGTCCCCGTATATGTCCATATCCCTGACACCTATCTCGATTGCCATTTGAAGCCCAAGTATGAGAGCTTGGTATTCTGCCACATTATTTGAACACAAATGAGTGAGTGTGAATGAGTATGGCATGACATGATTTTGTGGAGATATGAATACAACTCCAGCTCCAGCTCCATCCCGCCTTGCGGCACCATCGAAATACATCTGCCAAGGAGGTAGAATGTCTACATAGAATATTTCTTCACCTGGTAGATCGTCTGAAAGTTCCCATTCTGCTGGGACTGGATGATCAGCAAAGAAGTCGGCAATGACTTGACCCTTCATAGCCTTTTGAGGTACGAACACTAGGTCATATTGTTTAAGTAATACTGCCCATTTTGCAAGTCTACCAGATAATACTGGCCTTGAGAGTATGTACTTGATGGGATCAGCTTTTGAGACTACATGTATAGTATGTGCTTGCATGTAGTGTCTCAACTTCTGGATGGCAAAGACCAATGCAAGACATATTTTCTCAATCGGAGAGTAATTCAACTCAGCTCCAACCAAGGTACGACTCAAGTAATAGAGCGCCCTCTCCTTGCGATCTTCGATTTCTTGGGCACACATTGCCCCCAGCGAGCGTTCCTGTGCGGCAATATATAAGACAAGTGGCTTTCCTGGAATTGGTGCCCCTAACACAGGTGCGCTGGCCAAGTACCTCTTTATGCTGTCAAAAGCACTTTTGCATTTTTCATCCCATTGAAATAGAGCATCCTTTTTCATGAGATGACTGAATGGTTGGCAACGTCCAGCTAGGTTTGAGATGAACCTACGAATGTATGCCAGACGTCCTTGCAATCCGCGCAGTTCCTTCAATGTCTTTGGTTCTGGCATTTCATTGATAGCTTTTATTTTTGTTTGGTCAATTTCAATGCCTCTATGTGTGACCACAAACCCTAAGAACTTCCCAGATGTGACGCCGAACGCACACTTGAGTGGATTCATCTTAAGTTGACATTTTCTAAGTCTTTCGAAGATGGTTCGAAGGTCTTTGACATGGTCTTCTCTTTTCTTTGATTTGACCACAACGTCGTCAACATAACATTCTATTGTTTTATGCAGCATGTCATCGAAGATCTTCTGCATTGCTCGTTGGTATGTGGCGCCAGCATTCTTTAATCCAAACGGCATAACCGTGTAGCAGAAGATACCCTTTGGGGTTCGGAAGGCTGTTGCTTCTTGATCTTCAGGTGCCATATGTATTTGATTGTAACCAGCAGTACAATCCATGAAGGAAAGTGCTTCGTGACATGTGGTTGCGTCAATCATCAACTCTGTAACTGGCAAAGGAAAGTCGTCCTTAGGGCACGCATTATTAAGGTCTCTGAAGTCGACGCATATGCGTAGTTGTCCATTCTTCTTCCTGACTGGGACAATGTTTGCAATCCAGGTAGGATATTTGACTTCACGGATAAAACTTGCCTCTATGAGTTTGTTAACTTCCTTTTCGATTTCAGGTACGAGCTCTGGCCTGAAGCGACGTTGAGGTTGTTTCTTGGGACTAATGCCTTTTTTGATTGCGAGACGATGGACTGCAATTTTTGGACTGAGTCCAGGCATCTCTTTGTAGCTCCAGGCAAATACGTCTTTGTATTCAATCAATAACTTGTAATACTCTTCTTCTTCCTCCTTAGTCAGTAGAGCACTAACATAAACTGGCCGAGGATCTTCAAGAGTTCCCAAGTTGAGTTCTTTTAATTCATCCACAGTCGATTGCCCCCCATCTTCAAGGGTTTCAGGGGCCTCGTCAGCCTCAACATCTTCACTATCATCAGGTATCTCTTCTACCGTTATATGGTATGATGATGTCACAATTTCCGAGTCTTTCGGCTTTTTTGTGTTAGATGAGCTTGAAGACGAAGAAACAGGTTCTTTAACATCTTTTTGTTCGCCAGTGAGAACTATTATGCGCCTTCTTGCTTTTAGTGGTTCATGTTGGATGATATCCACAACTTGCAAACGCTTCATGCGAGAGGGCACTGCGCTTCTGAGATCATCACTTAGTCTTACTTCTTCTTCATTTGGTTCCAAAGAAGTCGAGAGAGAAGGGCTTTCACCACCATCTTTCTTGTTGGCCCCTAGGCGATTGAAGACTGTGTTTGAAGGACGTCCTAAACGATCACGTATTGTACCCTTCTTGTTTGTTTTCAGCGAAGAGTTTGATGATTCAGCTCCACTCACACCCTGATTTCCCAGCCTAGCGAAAACAGAAGTGGGTTTGATTGAAGGACTTGGTCTTCCCAACCTTGTGAATGCAGAAGGACGAGCTCTTTCTGCAGGTGGACTTATTCGATCGAAGACTGAAGATGGATTCACCTTTTCTTTTCCTTCATCTTCTTCGACCTCTTCCACTGTGATGTGCTGAGAAGAGGTAGTAGTCTCTTTTCTACGAGCGCCAATCTTCACAGGTGCCTCAGGAGATTTATATCCAAGCCCAGCCTTTGTCGCTATGAAGCTTCCCTCTTGTTTGAATAACTCCTGCTGCGCTTTATTAAGACCATATGGCTCTACTTCTATAACCTTGCCGAGAGGAGTTGGTTTTGTAAAGTCGTACCCAGCCTTTGCTAATAGCTTGTAAGCATTAGAATCAAATGCTCCCTTGCTTTGCTCTTCTGAGGACTTTCCAGATGAACATACGAAACCACTTGGAGAAGGTTTCACAATCTTTGTTTGAGATGAACTTGGAAGAGGTGTGATGATTTTGGCCACCCATTCTTGTTTAACCACAGTACTTGTCTTTCTGTCCTTAAACTCTGTCTTTGATGTTGGACACTCTGCAAAAGGACTCTCCCCATCTTTGCGGCGAGACTTTGGGATGTAACGCAGTACTGGTGGTGTATTTTTCTGCGGTAACTCTTGTTTTTTAAGTGGCGCAACATGAGGAGTAGTTGTTTTGCTAGCCGTGTTAACTTTTGGCTCAACATTATTTTCTTTTGCAGGATTTAAAGCTGCATCTTCCTCGATAATGTTCTTTTTTAGCTTACCTCCTTTTCCAGTTGAGGAGATGGTGGTTGGCATGAACTCGGTTGGCGCACTATGCTCGTCGAAAAACTTTGCATCTGCGAAGAATGCGTCAACCTTGGAGAAAGGTTTGGAATCTCCATCTATTTTTCTCTCACCACCGCGATAATATTTCAAACATTGGTGGAGTGTTGAGGCAACAACCCCATTTTCATGTTTCCAAGGTCTCCCAAGTAGCAATTTAAACGATGTCTTAGCTTCAATAACATGGAAGAGTGTTTCAGAAGAAAGATCACCCATGCTTAGATTTACTCGGATCATACCAATTGCCTTTTCTCCATTCAAGTTAAAGCCATGAATGACTGTTCGACTACTGGAGAGTTCTTCCATTGTGATCCCCAATTCCTTCATAGTGGCTTTTGGCATGAGATTGACTCCTGAACCTCCATCTATCAAGATACGATTGACTTTGTATCCTCGAATGTACCCTGACACATAAAGTGGCCTATTGTGAGGCTTGGACCCAAGAAGCAAATCCTCATCTGAGAAGCTCAAGGCCGCGTTGCATGAGACACATCCAGCCGGAAGTTCGACTAGCTCAACCTTATCTTTCATCTTGCCTGCATACAATTCTGGTTTCTCCAACCCTTGAAGTATCAATTGACGCTTCTCTTTGGGTAGATGAAAAATTTCTTTCCACCCCATGTTTGAAGGAAGAGCATCAAGAGCTGCTTTTACTTCATTGTCCTTTTGAAGATGAGATTGTTGTGACGATGGCACATCATCTGTATCTCCATCCTTTCTTTTTTCTTCATTATCACCACCTTCATTAGTTGAGATGGTGCACACGCTAACCTTGTTTAAGAAATTATGCGGGAAGAACTCTTCTAGAGTAACTGGACTCAATGGTTCTTGCTCTAGCAGATCGATAGGCATGACATGTGGTTTGATTATTGCTTTAGATTTCTTCTTCCCTTTGGATTTGCGAGGCTTTATCGTCTTTGATTGCCTTTTTCGGCGATGGAGAGGTTGCGCTGCTTGCTTTGTTTGTTTCCTTGGTTTCTTGCGCGTCACCACAGTCCATCCTTCACCATCATCATCTTCATCCTTCTTATCCTCTTTCCTATCTTGAGTATTTAAGTTCGCTTTCAGTGGCGATGGAGGTAGTGACGATAATGACATGTTAACCCATAATTCCACAGGCTCCAAGCTTCCAAACTGCAACATACGCACGTACCACCCTTGATTAATAGTTGGCTCCTCAGGTTGGTCCGAGGTTGCAGTAGTTTGATTTGCAGCTACTGTTTCATCTAAGTCAAGGATGATCTTCCCATCTCTAGAGAGCTGCATGATCTTCTCCTTTAGCGTTATACATTTTTCGATAGGATGACTCACAAGTCTGTGGTAGCGACAATAGTTAGGGTCGCTTGTCTTGTTAGCTTGCTCGGGTCGCTTGGACTCTGGCAGTTGCAAAACCTTTTTCTCCAGGAGATCATCCAGCATCCCTGACAAGTCTGAGTCAGGAAATGGATACTTCTTTGCTTGCAACTCCTTTAGGGTAGGCTTGTCCCGTTGGTAGTTGTAAGAGAACGACTCCTTCTTCTTTTCATATTTGGGTTTTGATGAAATTTTGACAGGTGCGCTGGTCTCGACAACCATTGCCTCTTTTGTTGTTGACTTGGAGCCCTTATCAAATTTCTTGAACTCCTTCTTTTCAGTTGGTGGCTTGGGAAATGTTGATCGACCTTTTCCACGCCCTTTGACTGTGATTTCCATGTCATGGGCGCGAGTCGCCAACTCTTGAAAGCTTCTTGGTTTGATCCCTTTCAAGATATAGAGAAGGTCCCAATTCATACCGTTGATACACATTTCAACAGCTGACGTCTCACTTAAGCGGTCTTTGCACTCCAGGCTTAGCGCGCGCCATCTGTTGATGTAGTCGACTACAGGTTCGTCTTCCCACTGAGTTGTGTTTGTCAACTCACTCATACTGACGATGCGCCTGGTACTGTAGAATCTATTAAGGAATTCATCTTCCATGCGACCCCAACTGTCAATTGACTCAGAGTCCAGATCCGTGTACCAGTCAAACGCGATCCCTTTAAGTGAACGCACAAACTGCTTCACTAGACGATCACCCTCAGTCCCAGCATTGTTACATGTCTCGACGAAGTGGGCGACGTGTTGCTTTGGATTCCCCTTCCCGTCGAACTGTTGAAATTTTGGAGGTTGATAGCCAGAAGGCATGCGCAAGTTGTCAATCCTCTTAGTATAAGGCTTGATGTAGCGTCCACTACCAGTTGAGCTATCAGCTAGCTGACTTTTGATGGTTTGGGCTATCAAATCTTGCAGCTTCTTTTCAGTGAAGGCACCAATATCATCTTTAGGCTTCTCAGTGTCATCCTCATCATCATCCTTGTCGCTGTCACTAGGCTTGTTACTGTCGCTATGATCGTTGTGACCCTTCCTGTCACGAAGCTCCACAATCTCCTTCTGGAGGTCATCAATCTTCTTATTCTTTTCTTCATTATCCTTCATCATTTTTTTTATGAGTTCATTCATGGTTTTAACCTCCTCCTCGAGATTAGAGCTACCTTCTACCACCATGACTGAAGCACTTGTAAGAGTAGAAGCCTTTATCTTCTTTGGCGACGCCTTGGGTGTGCGAGGAGATGCCTTGTTGACGACCTTAGCACTTTTAGCCTCTTCAATTGAAGGAGTAGAGGAAGCAAGGAGAGCTGTTGCAGCAGCAGCTATAGAGGCGACAGAGAACTTGCGCGGCCTTGTAGGGATGCGTGCAGAGCGTAGGCTGGTAGCAGCAGCGTTGATAGAAGCCTTCTTTGCCATTCCTCTAGTATAGATGCCGACTGATTGTGCAACTGGAGAGGTAGCAGCAGTGGGAGAACCCTGCAGGGTGGCTGCGTAAGTCTTCTTGGAGGCACTGGAGGAGATGTTTTGCTGGGAAGACATCTTCTTGCAGTTGTAGCTTTTATTGATACGGCATTTGAGATGAGAGGTAGAGATTTTCACGTCGGGTTCACCAAAATTTGTAACAGCAGATTTTGTATCGCAAAATAAATGTAACACAAAATAAGAGACAAAGTAATTTTTATTAATGTCAAAAAGTTATGTGTACAATCTCTAATGTATCCTCTGATTCTAATATGCCGTAAAGAGTACGCGTATGCTATCTGTAGAAGAAGCGCGACGTAGTGTTTAAATGACTCCTGTAGAGGTTGTATGCACTCTGTAGGAGATGTCGATTTGTATTCTTGAGAGGGTCGCAGGGACTTGTTCTCTCTTGAATGTTGTAGCTTGAATGTCTTGGGCAGGCGGCACAGTTTTGGTGTGCTTGTTGACTGCTTGCAGAGCTGTCTTGTAGAGGGAATTTATAGAGCTTTTCTTCTCTCTAAAATTTCTCTCTCTAGAATTTCTCTTTCTATGATTTATGTGGTTATCCTTTCCAACCTTCAAATGAATGAGAATCACTGTATTTATAGTGGTTTAATTCTTCTTGGTGGACTTCTGTAGACACAGGCCCATTTATGGGCTTACTTGTAGACTTGGCCCAAATTTGCTGGTTTGTGGGTTTAGTGATCCGAATAGCTTCTTTTCTAATCCGAATCGACCCGTATTTCTTTTATCGGGACAAAACAATTAAATTAAGTTAAAATTTGGTATTAACTCAAAGTAATTAATTTATTTTAATTATTCGGCACATTAATAAATTTTCCGTGCCTACAATGTACTGCAAAAATAAATTCCCATAATATAATATATGAAATATATAATATTAAAATAATTAAAAGATTTTTTACTTTTTACAATACTTTTTTGTCATATATTATCCCTTGAATATAATATATGAAATATCTATTAAAATAATTAATAAGATTTTTTACTTTTTTTTATGATAATTTACTAAATTAATTTCTGATGATGTAAATTTCAATATTGTGAAACTTTTAAGAGCTCTCTAAGACAATACTTAAGAGATTCAAAAGATTTTTGGTGGATGCATAAATTCCAAGCATGACTCTTATTTATAATCATATGATCACCCTAACTTATGCTAATTTATTTATGTGAGACAATTCTTCTTTTTAGGCATAGTATATTTACCACGCCTACAATACATTTTTAATGTAGGACAAATAATATACTAATAAGTAGCACACCATCAAATTATTATTTATAATACTTTCTTAAATTAATTTTTAATTCAAACTTGTAAGAGAGCTCTCTAAGATAATTCTTACGAGACAAAATATTTTGGGCGGATACTTAAGTCGAATAATGATTCCTATTTATACTCACAGGATCATCATACCTTATGTAATTTTTCGTTGTAAACAATTCTTCTTTTTATACGTAGTATATTTATCACGCGTAGTAGCGGACCTATGTGGGGGTCCGTGGGGGCACGTGCCCCCCCAACCCGAGAAAAAAAACTATATAAAGTCTAGTAGTGTACTGCTCATTTATGACAAACAAGACACATACAAAACATTGTAATTAGTTAACATGTCATTCCTTTTGGTCTAGTGGTAAAGCTTTTGATTCACATGCAATGAACCCGTGTACGACTCCTATTCGAGACATATTCTTCATTATTTTTACTTTTAACTATGTGTATGTTCATTTGTTCATTTATTTAGTATTTGATAAGTGTGCAAAAGAGATAAATAAATTAGTACTAAGATAAGCCATATTTTCATACCAATCTATTTTTAATTTATACCAATTTGATCAATTAAGTGTGCTCCCCTTGTTGATTTGGACACGCCAATTTGATCAATTAATACCAATCTTTACATTTCTAAAAAGCTATATTTTAATAGCCATTAATTTGTGTTATTTTTTAAATTACAGAAAATAATCAAATATTTATTGGAATGAATTTTTTTTACTGGACTTTAAAACACCATCAATACATAAATTTAATTCTGAAATACATGATAAATTACTATCTTATTTGAACCACCAATAATATGCGCTACAGTTTTTTTTTAAAATAAAAAACAAAGAAAGCTTTTAATTATGAGGTATCACTTGCATATATAATTTTTAAAATAAAAGAAAATATATAACCACCAAACAACAATGGAAAAAAAATTGTGCCCCTCATAAATTCTAGGTCATTATTTTTCAAATGTGGGACAAAACATACCAAGTAGTACACCATCAAAATTATTATTTATGATACTAATATGCTAATTTATTATTTATGATGATGTAAATTTATGTAAATTGTTCTATTGTGAAGATAATAATACAAACTCTTAAGAGTCTTATAAGACAATACTTAAGAGACTCAAAATATTTTTAGGTGGATACATAAGTTTCAAGGTTGATTCATATTTATAATTATAGGATCATCCTACCTTATGATAAATTTTTGATGTTAGACATTTCTACTATTTATACGTACTATATTCACCACACCTACATTATTTTTCAATGTGGGACAAATAAAATAGTAAGTAATACACCATATTTTTTTTTTTTTTTATAAAATAACTATTTCTTGACTGTTACTAAACTATTATACTAATATTAGAATAATAAAAAAATATTTTTTTTTTCAAATCACACATACTTATATTTTAGTTATCTCATTTTATCAACAATATGGTAGTAAAAAATATAAAACTTATACTCCAATAAAAACATATTTCTTGTAGAACAAATATAAAACTTATACTCCAGTGAAAACGTATTTCTTGTAGAAAAAATATAAAACTTATACTCCACTGAAAGCGTATATCGCCACGAATTCAAATATGTAAGTTTCAAAATGTTTTGCATTATATATTTTTTGTTATATTAATAATCATACATTTTCTTACGTAAATAATAGCTGTAATATTAAAAATATTGCATAATATCTTTTTTGTAATCTTGTAAGATCTTATAATATAATTTACTAAAACTAAAACGGTTTTTCTAACGTATGCCCTGAGGGCACACATTAAGAGTCCAAATAAAGAAAGAATAAAAGGATACTTGATTAAATATGGTAAAAATGAATTGATACTTACATTTTTCATGTTAAATTCATTTGATTCTTTATTTATTTGGACTCTTAATGTGTGCCCTTAGGGCACACGTTAGAAAAACCGAAACTAAGAAAGATGAATTTATGGTAAGATTATTTATTATTAATCAAAGAGTAATTTTTATATATATTAATGATGGAGTAATTATTTATCTACTTAAATATTTATAATATATTATTTAACATAATAGAAATATTATATTATTGGGCTACAGCTATTTGGTTGGAATTATCTTACCGTAAAGAAGTATATATATTCCAATTTAGTGTTTTAGTTTAGCCACATGAATTTTATTTTGTTTAAGATCTAGTGTGACAACCCTCGCGAATGCGGAAATATAAAACATACAAGCATGTGAATTATATAGCGGAAAATACGGTATTTTAAAAACCTTTATACATGCAAGATAGAAAAATACGAGGAGTGTCAAAATATTACAAACTAAATCAAAATACCACAAGAGACGTAGTCTCTCAAAGTGTTAACAAAAGACAAAGTAATTAGCAACTAGCTAAACAACGTCTAGAGGTGTTTCATCCAGGGACAACGCCCGCTAGCTCACACCCGAACCCAAAATAGCATAAGCAAAAAGCCATCCATGCAAGCAACCTGTTCATTCATGAAAAACATGAACGCCACAATCAGTGGGGAGTAACTCCGGGTTCTCCCAGCCATATCACTTAACGTAACATAAAGAAATACAAAAGTAAAATCATGCATATATATATATACATGTGAGATACGATAAGGATAGATAGGCAATCAATATATAATGATAAGAGCATATGGAATACAAATCCGAATCCATCATGTTATACAAAGACTCGGGGAAGACACTCTTAGGCAACCGAATACGCTCACTAGGGCTTGCATCTCACCGTTAGCGGTATAAGATTGATAAGATTGAGACTCGACAAACAAACCAAGTCAAGTCATGTGATGATCACAAAGAATCCAACATATTATCATCCAAACACGAACCAAGACATTGACGGTGTCCAATCA
>JAIUZE010071292.1:0-25364 GCA_022085475.1 Heliosperma pusillum | reverse complement strand
TATCAAGCTGTGAACTCCATATGCTCGTTAAAGATAGTAAGGCCTATCGATGTCATGGTCCAAGATACTCATTTAGAATTAGAATGGTCAAGACGCCATATACTCATAATTCTCTATGGGTACTTAGTCAACACGACACCAACATATAATCAAACAGTCACGGGAAAAACTTCCTATCATGTGACTAATTGCATATAAATCATATTCAAATCTCATATCGCCTCATATCTACTAAGGCTCATTCATTCATTCATTCATTAAATAAAACCTTACCTGAAGACAAATCCCCGACCCGAGTCCCGCGACGGGTCATCAGTCAAAACGGGGCTGACTAGATCGTAGTTTGACCAAACTCGTTTGGTCAAACCGGCTAGAAACAGAGTCTTAGTCATCTCCGCTTGAACAAGAATCATCATATTCAATTCATGTTATTTATTCCAACTTCTAACATGTGAATAATTAAAATCATACAAAAACCCGCTTGACTTAAAGGATATCAATTTAAACTATGATCTCGTCTTATAATTTCTAACATGTGATAAATAATAATTTTATGAAAAATTCTTTTAATTAAATAATTTACTTATTAAAATTTCCCACTTGCTAATTATTACAAAACGCGATAAAATAACAATAATTCAAAAACCGTCACAAGTCTAAGTAAGGGGACCCACGGGCTGATTTGGGCCGACTTGACACAGGCCTGGACATAATTAAAACCCGTCAAAACAACAACATAACAATCAAACATCGACACAACCCAAAGACCAAAACCCGGACCCACCATGGACCAACCCAGACCGGTCTGGACCGGGCCTGAACCGGCCTGAACCGGCTGGTTTGGGTCCGGTTTTCCAGCCCCTCCTCACGGTTCAAACAACACCCATTTCCAAATAAATTCTAACATATTTTTAATTAACAACATCCATTTTTAAACATCCAATTCAACCATCATCATACAAAAATCATGATTATGACAAATCATAAAAATATGTCAAGAACACTAAACTTATTATAAATCCATACAACATGATAAAAACAACTACTTATCATGATACAACCAAAAATCCATAAATAACAACAACATGAACAAAAACTAAAAGTATGAACCAAAAACAAAAGAAACAAAAGCTATGTAACATTAATTCGTCGAGTAACTCGGAATCGTTACCTTAGCTAGCAAAATCAAGTAGCACCAAAAATAAGAAGTAAAGAAAACCCGTCTACTAGTCTTCTCCTAAAATATACGAGTCACCAAACTCGTCTTCAAAATCTTCCCCTATAAGAAATGACAAGAATAATATTATTAGAATTAAAACTTGATTTTCCATAATTAAAGTGTTGAAAACGATTTTGTCGGAATTGAAAATAAACCGTACTTGAAGATGGAGAGCGAAGAGGAGATTCTAGAAATATAAGTTAGGACGGATTTAATTAAGAAATGAAGGTTTTATGATGATTTTGCTCAAGAACGACGAAGAACAAATGAAGAACGACGAAGAACGAATGAAGAACGATGAAGAACGATTAATTAGATCTTAATTTGATTGATTGTAAAATGAAAAGTTGTTGGTGAGTAATGATAAGAAAGAAAATATCAAGGCTTAAGAGGGGAAAAAGAGACGTGTGAAATGGACAGGAATCGGGTCTGTTTTTACGCGATTTGCGGAGGTTAAGTTGACAGACCGATAAAGTTACAAATATCTTAGATATTTTTATTAGTTTAATCATATTAATTAAAAGAATCTTAATTGAGTGGAAAAAGATGACATGGGGCGTGTGACTCATGTCAAAGTCGGGTTCGGGACTTAAGTTGACCCGGGAATAGTTAAATGACGTTCGGGTTAAACCGTAAAAGTTATTCTTTAATTCCGAATAAATTCAAAATAATTATATTAAATTATCATAAATTCAAATAAATCTTAATAAAAATAAATTAAATTTATTATTTTTCAAAATAAAATTTCGGTCTTTAAAATTACGAGGTGAGTCGGAAAACGTCAACAAAAGTCAAAGTCGACTTAAAAGTCAAGAAAAGTCAAAGATGACTTAAAAGTCAAGAAAAGTTTATGACGACTTAAAAGTCAAGAAAAGTCAATGACGACTTTAAAAAGTCAAGAAAAGTCAAAGACGACTTAAAAGTCAAGAAAAGTCAAAGATGACTAAAAACGGGATTTTCATGAAATCTCTCAGAAATTCCAAATACGAACTCGGAATTTCAAAATACGACTCGAAACAATAAATTCTATTTTAAAACTTAACCTTGCTGAAAAGTATCCTTAAGAAATTTTACTAGAAAAATTGGGTACTTTTCGGGTTGTTACAAGCAACCCCTTTGTATTGCATATCCTCCTATGGGGGATGTGAACTTTGAGCTCAAAGGTTTCTTCGTCCACAACTTACCTAAATTCCATGGCATGCCGGGGAACGACCCTAATAGACACTTGGCCGAGTTTCATATGATTTGTCAAGGTGCTACTCCCCAAGGGGTGACCGAGGATCAATTCAAGTTAAAGGCATTCCCTTTTTCTCTTCAAGATGCCGCGAAAGAATGGCTCTTTTGCCTCCCGGCTCACTCCGTTACCACGTGGCTGGGCTTGAAGAAAAAGTTTCTTGAAAAGTGTTATCCGGATTCAAGACAAAATCACTCCAAGAAACTTATCACTACTATTGAACAAGAAATGGGAGAGATCCTTTATGATTATTGGGAGCGTTTCAAGAGTCTTGTGGCAAGATGCCCATACCATGGCATGTCGGAAGATGATTTGTTAACGGCTTTCAATGAGGGGTTGTGCAAAAATGACCAAAGAAGGATCATTTCCGCCATCGGAGGTGGAATTGACACCCTTAATGTGGCCGAAGCCAACAATATTATTGAAAAATTGGCAATCAACACAAGAAGCTATGGAAGAAAGAGTGAAAGGGGATGAGGCTCTAGGAATGTATCCTCCATGGAGAATCCTTATGCATCTCAAAACCACATGATCATGCAAGAAATGGGTGAACTTAAAAGTATGATGTCAAACTTGGTTGTTAACAAAGGTAACTCATTCTCTCAACACCCCAAACCAATTGAATGCTCATATTGTGGGGGTGACCATGCCACCAACACATGCTACATCATGATTGAACAAGGAGAAACTATGGAAAGTGTTAATGCTATGGGGTATGGGAATTACAATTCAAGGAACCCAACTGGAGGGGGAGTGTACAACCAAGCGGGGAACCGTGACCTTTTGGGATGGGGAGGGGATAAGTCGAAAAGCTTTGAAAACGGTCAATTCAATCATTTGAGAGCCCAAAATCCCACCCAAAACCGGAACTCCAATTTCCAACAAAACCCACAAAGAATTTACAACAATCAAAGGCCAAACAATTCAAATTTCCCAAGCAACTCTCAATCTCAAAACAATGCTCAAAGACAATCGAACCAAGGCCCCATTCAAGGAAATTATTCTTCTCAAGGGAGCTTGAGTGATATTTTGCAAACACTCCTTGCCAATCAAGAGAAAGATAGGGAGGAGGCAAGGAGAGATAGAGAAGAGGCAAGGAAGTAAAGGGAGGCAAAAAACCTCAGGGTAAGCAACATGGAAACCCAACTATCCCAAATAGCCTCCAATATGTCAAAATCGCAAGCCTCAAGCTCCACAAGATTCCCATCTCAAACCATCCCACCACTTAGGGAGAATGCTAGTGCCATGACCTTAAGGGGAGGCAAGGATTTGGAGGTACACCCCCTTGGAAAAGGCAAGGAGAAGATGAAGAACCTTGAGATGGAGACCTTGGAAGTTGAAGACCAAGGAGAGTTAGTAATTGGTCATGGAGAGCTATCAAGGAATGGGGAAGGGACATCCACAAGCAAGGACCTAAGGGAGACAAGTAACACCCCGTGTTTTTATAATAAATTTTATCCGGAAATTTATTTATTAAAATAATTATTTTGCGAGTTTAATTATTTAATGCGTATTTAACGCTTGCAATCTATTTTATAATATTTTCCATTTTAACCTAATTTGGATGGGTTAAAATGTCCGTACAAGATTTTACTATTTTAATTTAATAGCTACTTCTCCTATATGAACTCTCCAAGCGTTTTAATTATATTAAATCCGATTTGTAATTGGATATTCCATCTTGTGAGCTAATGGGTCAAAAGCCCACTTAAAATCTCCTATATAAATAATAAACCCTAAGCAAGCTAGCAACTTGCTCAATCTTTCCTGCGTACGTTTTTTCGGCCGTGAGCTTCTCATTCTTCCTCTATTCTTATTTTCTCCCTTTGACTTCATTGTTATGCAACTTTCTTCATCCAGATCAAATATAAATTATATATTTACAATCTTGGCTCTTATCTCTACAATATATTCTATTCATATTATTTTTAAGGGACTCGATTGTATGGGGTTTAGACCTACTTTTAGGGTTTAAATATTTGATGGGTAAATAAGAAGAATAAGAAGAAGATGTCTTTCTTTTGGGGCGATTTAGAGGAGGATTCGTGTAGGACTATATTAATAGCGTTTTTATGAAGATGAAGATTATTTTGCGGTCAATATTGCGTAATAAAGGTAACTAGGTGTTTTCCTTTAATTGTGTTTATAGAAAGTGAATTATTAAGATGATATAATTATTGATGGTATGATTAATTTTTTATGTGGTTATTTATGCTTATGATTCACATGTTTAATTGCATTTAATATTTATGTTGTTATTCTATTTTCAATTATTCATTTGGTGCGCGAACTAGGGTTCAAATCGCGAACCCTAGCGTCGTTGGTGGTGGCGCGGCCGTGAGGTTGTCGTGGCCTAGGGTTTCGGCCTCCTCCTTGTGGGAGAGCTAGGGTTTCAATTTTTGGAATCATTTTGAATTAGAATGTAAATAGATTTACAATTTGTAATTTTTAAAATGTATTTTGAGAAGATTCAAGATGGAGATCGGATGGCTCACTCCCGCTATATGGACCAAGATGGAACATCAAGACTAGCTTCTCGGGTCCAAGGGTGGATTCCAACTTGTATTTTGTTCATTTTGGTAGTTAGGCCACACTAGGTGTTTTATTTTGCGTTTTATTTTTCCATTCTCGTTGCTTTAGTTACATGATAGATAATTGCATCATATTCCGCCTAAACCAAACCACCTAAAAATGCATGAAAAATGATACATACAGTTTGAATATTTTAATCATGGACATACAGATGTCACTCGCTTTTAGGTCCATCACCTTAGTTTAAATCATTCTCGAGTTGCTAGACATTCGTTTACTTAAAATGAATTAAAGTTAAGATGATGGGACCTTCCCCTATAAACAAAATTGAGACTAGTCTTTATAAGGAAAACTACTATGAACCCCTTCTTCGTCGGAAGTCATAATATGACCCCTTCTACGTTGGGTAAGTAGTGAGTGTTGACCTATTTTTATCTCAACATAATAGTACGAGTAATATCTCGTGATTATGATGGACTAAAGATAGAATTTACAGAAATTTATCGACCAGGAACTCTAAAAGTAGAATTAGCCAAGAGGTTGGCTTATCAATTTACAGAAATTGAGTCTTGGGATCATTTATATAATTCTTGAGGGAGGTCAATTGTATAAATGAACGAGTCATCGCATTAAACAGTTTTTGCATTAGACTAAATTTAAAACGATGAATACTTATCATATTTATTTTCTTTTTCACAGTTTTTGAATTCGTTATATACAGATATAACTACTAATAACAAATGGCTGGCCATACTGATGACCCAATGCCAAGTGCCACGCTCGGACGTGAGTCCTGGCTTAAGATTTTTATGGACAATATGAATCAGTCAACGCGACTGAAGAATAACGGGTCCAACTTTTCGGACTGGGAGGCGGCATTACGGAATGCTGCCATTGCGGACGGTAAGCTAAACTACTTGACTGAGCCACTACCGCCCAACCCAGGCCCCAATGCAAGAGCAAATGAATCACTTGCTTATAGTGATTTCGTAATGGAGGCGGGTGCGATAAACAACGTACTCATCTTTTCAATGGAATCCAATTTGCAAAGACGATTCATTGCCCAAGGTGCAAACAATATTTTCACCACGCCCTCTAACGAGTTCTCGAAAGCTCCGAGGATCGTTAGCTATGAGCCCACACATTCTTGATATGATTGAGAATGACGAGAAACTGGAGGCACTTGGTTGCAAAATCGATGAGAAGATCGTCATTGACCGCGTTCTTCATTCACTTCATGATGGTTTTGCCCATTTCAGGGCAAATTACTATATGAATGATATGAAGAAGAAGAGTCTTCATCAGCTCCACTCACTTCTCGTACAGACCGAGAGTGATCTGAAATTGAGTGGGAGTCTGAAACAGGACGTTCTCATGATTGCAAACAAGGGCAAAGGTAAGGGCAAGGCTCAGGCTAACCTAGCTGTAGGGAAGCCGAAATTCAAAAGGCCAGGGCAAGGCAAGAGTGGGCCTGGTGAGACTAGCGGTAGCTCAAAAGGCAAGACAAAGAGCGATGAAGGTAACGTGGAGTGCCACCATTGCCACAAGCTTGGGCATTGGAGGAGGAACTGCCCCGTGTACCGTGAGGACATAAAAGCAGGCCGCGTCTCTCTTGTTGGTATGTCTTCTTCTTTTATTCATATGATTGAGATTAACCATGCAAGTTTCGGAACTTGGGTATTAGATACTGGTTGTGGTTCTCATCTGTGTAATTATTTGCAGGGCCTAAGAAACATCACAACTCTCGCAAGGGGTGATGTGGACCTGCGAGTGGGAATGGAGCAAGAGTAGCTGCCGTTTCAGTGGGAACATATGTAATCCAACTCCCGAGTGGATTTGAGTTATTTCTGAATAACTGTTACTATGTACCCAGTTTATCTAAAAACATTATTTTCGTTTCCGTACTTGATAAGGACGGTTTTTCGTTTGTAATAAAGGATAATAGCTGTATTTTCTATTTAAACGAAATGATTTATGGTAAAGCAGTTTCCATGAATGAGATTTATGTTTTAGATCAAACCACAGATATTATGCATGTGAGTAGTAAGAAAGCAAAAGTTGGTGACAAAGATCAAACCTATCTATGGCATTGCCGTATGAGACACATAAATGAAAAACGCGTGAAGAAGCTCATTGACAATGGGTCTATCTCCCCATTTGACTATGAATCTTTTGGCACGTGTGAATCATGTCTCATAGGCAAAATGACTCGAATTTCCTTCAAAGGTGTTGGAATGCGCGCTGCTGACCTATTAGGACTCATACATACTGATGTGTGTGGACCTATGTAACACCCGCAAATGTACCCTATTTTTATAGTAAAAATATTTTACGGATACTTTTCAGCGAAATTTAGTTTTAGTTTTAGAATTAAATTTTCCGTGTCGAATTTAGAATTTCCGAGTTCGTATTTGGGTTTTACGCGAAATTTCAAGTGAATCACGTCTTAAGACGTCTTTGACTTTTCTTGACTTTTTTCCACTTACTCCTTCCTTACTCCCTCATAACCTAATTCACTCACACAACTCAAACCTTCTTCCTCACAAAGAAAACCCCAAAACCTAGCTTCCATTTTTGATCCGTCTTAGAATCGTCATAACTCCTTCATTTCTCGCTCAAATTCACGTAGGTTCGTCTTATTCCTTCCCTCTCATCTTCCTCTATCCGTATTGGTTATAAAATTACCGTCTTTCTCGCTTTTCAATTTATCCGTCTTTCTCAAAGGTGAATTATATTCATCTTTTGTCGTCTTTGTTTAGGTGGAGACTTTCTAGACCCCGACAAAGTTTACTATCTAGTGGAGGAAGGCTTAGAAATCGTTTAAAGACGCATAAAGGTAACGGTGAAGGGTTACTCTATATCATTTACGTGTTTTCTATGATAGGAATCGTATTTAGAATTTGATTAGTAAACTTAGAAATTGTGTTGATGATGATACTTGTTGTTTGTTGAGAATTGATATGGGAATTGATGATTTATGATAATAGGTGATGATGGTTGAGTTTAGAAAAAAAATGGAGATGTCTTGACCCAAGTCACGGTCGTGAAACTCATGTCACGAGCGTGAAATAGTGGCTGACCAAATACCCTTGCGTAACAGACAGTTTCACAAGCGTGAAATGTAAGCCACGGTCGTGAAACTCATGTCACGAGCGTGACATACAAGTCACGGTCGTGACTTGTGCAGTTTCACTGCACTGACCCCTTTTCGTAAAATGATCATATCTCCTTCGTAAAATGACTTGGAATTTATGCATTTTCATGTCTAGAACTCTAGTTATGACAGTTTGAAGTGGACCCTTGTTTTAGTTAGCTTCCAAACTTGTTGTTTTGAGATAAGATCTATGTTTCCTATTTATTATGCTTCTTTAAACTTGGTCTAATGCTTATGTATCATGTATTGATTCATGTTTATCATAGTTACATTTATATAATGCCCTATTCTCATGCTTGGTGACGGTTTTTGATATGTCCCACTTTGAGTCGGTTTTTACAAATGATACGGTTTGAGCACTATTTTGTCTTGTGCTTTGTACTCTCATTCCCTTGGCTACCTCCACGTTCGTAAGGCTGGAATTTCGGAACGGGGAGGTATCCTACTGCTTAATTGCATGTGTTAGTGGGCATACGACGACGTTGTTGGGAGGTGAACGCTTTGCGTTGATCGACCCGGCCGTCAAATGTTGTGTACTTGCGAGGTGGTGTTATTTGCATGTAGCGTACCGCTTGTTATGAGGCTTGTGCTCTTTTCCGCCTCTTTCGTGAATTATCGACCGAATTTGGGGTACTCGGCGTCTATGATTGACCGAGTCTTGGATGCGAAACATTTATCGCATGTCGAACCGGAAAATGTGATTTCGGGATTCTGGCCAGATTTAGACTAGGACCGGGTATTTATATCGTCGTCCTACCGGAGGATATTAGACCACATATACGAAATGTGGTCGTGTATGCGTTCAGGGAAATGTTTATCTCGTGGATGCCTTTTAATCATACTTGCCATGTACACGGTGCTAGTGCGTTTCATTTACCGTGAGAGATGTCATCATTGTGTCGTTGTGTTTGGATGGGTGATTACATGATTGATTATTCATGATCATACCAAGACTTGGCATGGTTTGTTTGTCGAGTCTCAATCTTATCAAACTTATACCGCTAACGGTGAGATGCAAGCCCTAGTGAGCGTATTTTGTTGTCTAAGAGTGTCTTCCCCGAGTCTTTGTATAACATGATGGATTCGGATTTGTATTCCATATGCTCTTATCATTATATATTGAATTGCCTATCTATCCTTATCGTATTTCACATGTATATCTATATATGCATGCTTCTACTTTTGTATTTCCTTTTATGTACGTTTAATGTGATATGGCTGGGAGAACCCGGAGTTACTTCCCAGTGACTGTGGCGTTCATGTTTTTCATGGATGAACAGGTTGCTTGATTGGATGTCTTTTTGCTTGGTATTTTGGGTTCGGGTGTGAGCTAGCGGGCGTTGTCCCTGGATGAAATACCTCTAGACGTTATTTAGCTTGTTTGCTAATCACATTTACTTTGATAACATTTGGAGAGACTACGTCTCTTGTTGTAGTATATTTCGTACTTTGGTTTGTAATTTTTGACACACCTCGTATTTTCTATCTTGCATTTATAAAGGTTTTTAAAATACCGTATTTCCTCTAATTAAATCACATG
Organism: Heliosperma pusillum; assembly: GCA_022085475.1. Lineage (NCBI taxonomy): Eukaryota > Viridiplantae > Streptophyta > Magnoliopsida > Caryophyllales > Caryophyllaceae > Heliosperma > Heliosperma pusillum. Next base: position 15,685 of record JAIUZE010071292.1, on the reverse strand, counting down.
CTTGTATGTTTTTATTTCCGCATTCGCGAGGGTTGTCACAGTTGGTATCAGAGCTTTATCGCTTCCGACGCACATACGTGAACCCTAAACTTTAACTACTTGACCTTGAAATAATAAATGAGAGATGGGTAGAAATTAAGGACTTTACTTGGTAGTCTTTGGTGTATTTGATGTTTGTTAGGTTCTAACTTGTTTGTTGATTGTTTTGAGTGATGTTATGTTTATTTATATCTACCGTCTTAAGGTGGATCATTGTGTTACCTAGAAGAAGTATCTTCTACCAAAGATTTGAAGATTGACAAGCCTAATTGAAGTGTATTTCTTCCTCATCTATGAATTCTCTCGTCCTTAATGTATTATGCTCTCTTCCTTCTATCTAGGTGCTTCTTTCTCTTCCAACTTGTTTGCCTCTTGGAAATTACTCTTGATAGTTCCTCCATCTTACCATTGGCATCCTTACCTTCCTCTTGTAACATTTTTGTGGATGCCATACCCATTTGTTTGTGGTATATTATACTTGGTCGGAAGAACTTTGAACTTTGTGGAATATTAGTGTTGGTTAGAATGAATTTGTGATTTGAGGAAAATGGTGTAGATCTAAATTCACCCTATAATGATGATTGGTTGTAACTCTAAGGAAAGGTAGTAAGATAAGTTTGATGATTTTAATGCTTGATGCTTGCCATGACTAATGTGTAGATAGTTCATGGTATTTGATGGTGTAAGGTTGAATGAGTTGGATAGGACTTCTTAACCCATTAGTGATTTAATCTTTTGAACTTAGGAGTTTAGTAATATTAGAGTGTCTTGAGGATCATATCTAAATTGGAGCTAGTTGTTTTAAGTTAGAATATTTGGATGATACCTTGAGGTGTAAAATGCTTTTGAGGTTAAGCGACTTCTTGTGCATGGTTTCCTATTGTGTGTTTGTGGGTATAGGCTTGGTGGAAAACCATTTGGCTATAGTTCTTGGATTTAAAGATATGATCTTATCTTATGGTATCGGAGACTCGTTTGAAGTAGTAAGGTTTCGTTGTAAGTTGAACCATATTACTTGAGGATTATAGATATGAGCAAGATTCGATGATGTGAGCTATGATGGAAATACCTTGGGATGTTAATGATGATGTTTGACTTAATGTTGTACTTTGATAATAATGAACTCGTGGGCTATAGACTTGAAAATGACCGAGTATAAGAGAGTATTTGTTGGTCCTTCAATTAAAGAAACCTTTGAGGTTGTGTTGAATATTTGAGCTAAAGGAATGTTACTATGCTTGAGTTGCAATTCCGCATTTGGGAATCCGTGTGATATGAAAGGATGGATGAATTGGGTTGTAGTCGATTTGTCGAATTTAGGCGTACCTTACTTTGATTATTTGTGGTACGATGGTCCCTTGTAAGAGACCTTTGTAATCGGGATGAGTTGCTTTACTATCACCCTAAGTTTGAAAGGAGAAATTTTGTGGTTTAAACCTTAAACATTTACTCGTGCCATTATCCCTTTTTCCTTTCCATTCTTGAATGTTTTTGTCAAGATTGATCTTTAAGAAATCGCATGCTCGCATCTTATTTCTTACTCGAATATCTTCATAACTCTACTATCTGCTTTGTCTCTTCCTTGACCTCGTTATTTTCAGCGCTCCTCTCTTGTAATCTCGTGCCTTATTTATTCCCGTGTTCTCCTTGAGATTCCTTATCGTTTTCTATCTCGTTGCTCCTTCATTTTTTCTCTAGTGGATTGGATATTCTGTTTGTAAGGCTCAAAGAATAAACGTGATGTAATTTGGGATTCTTTAGCTAGAATATGTGTCCTTGGATTGAGCAAATTTCATGTTATAATTCATCATGGGAAATAGGACTTAAGCTCTAGGATGAATCCTAATAGTGATAATGTATCCTCTCTTAGTGGTTTTAGATTTGGAGCTTGGTATTGTAGTGTCATTTTGAGAATTGAGTTGATCATAATAATAGTTCGTTGTTGTTGGGTATTATAACGGTTGCTTGGTATGTCATTTGGGAATTAGATGTCTCTAGTTGGTGGATTCTAAAAGAGACTTTGCTTTAGGGAAATTGAGCCGGTACCCAAAGTTTGAGGAGTATTGTCATAAATGAAAATCGATTCATTTTGAATTTTAGATTAATTAGATGATTTGAATGGTTGTCTGATTGCCAAGTGATTGGCCATTTGTGGTTTGGAATTAGTAATTCTCGTTTATTCTTAAGGAATCATAGTTCGAGATTGAGAAATGTTCGTTGCAAGCTTTGGATAGTGAATTCTCGGTTGTTATGGATTATAGAGTTAGAATAGTGAACCCATTTATCTTGAGGATTAGTAACAACCATAGTTTTCTAATGTGACTATTTATATTTGAGGCTTCGAGCGTAGTAATGATCGAATTAAGGATATTATGGCGTATTAAAGAATCCTTATAACGAATAATGGATTGTGGATTTTCCCTTGTCGTGAGACTATGGATGAGGCTAGTTGAATCTTAGATAATTATGTTTGTTGCTTTGATTGTGTTTTTGTGACAACCCTCGTGAATGCGGAAATAAAACATACAAGCATGTGAATTAATTAGCGGAAATACGGTATTTTAAAAACCTTTATACATGCAAGATAGAAAATATGAGGTATGTCAAATATTACAAACCAAAGTACGAATATACCACAACAAGAGACGTAGTCTCTCCAAATGTTATCAAAGTCAAAGTGATTAGCAACTAGCTAAAAATAACGTCTAGAGGTGTTTCAATCCAGGGACAACGCCCGCTAGCTCACACCCGAACCCAAAATATCAAGCAAAAAGCCAACCAATCAAGCAACCTGTTCATCCATGAAAAACATGAATGCCACAGTCAGTGGGGAGTAACTCCGGGTTCTCCCAGCCATATCACATTAAACGTACATAGAAGGAAATACAAAAGTAGAAGCATGCGTAAATGAATATACATGTGAAATACGATCAGGATAGATAGGCAATTCGATATTTAATGATAAGAGCATATGGAATACAAATCTGAATCCATCATGTTATACAAAGACTCGGGGAAGACACTCTTAGGCAACCGAATACGCTCACTAGGGCTTACATCTCACCGTTAGCGGTATAAGTTTGATAAGATTGAGACTCGACAAACAAACCATGCCAAGTCATTCAATGATCAATCATATAATCATTCATGTAATCATCCATCCAAACACACCGACACAATGACGACATCTCTCACGGTAAATGAAACGCAATAGCACCGTGTACATGGCAAGTATGATTAAAAGGCATCCACGGGATAAGACATATACCCTGAACGCATACACGATTCAATTCATTTCGTATATGTAGACTAACTTCCTCCTGGTAGAACGACGATAATAATACGGTCCTAGTCTAAACCTGGCCAGACTCTCGGGATAAGACATTTCCCCGATTCGACATGTGGTAAGACGTTCCACATCCAAGATTCGATCATACAAAGATGTCGAGTACCCCATATTCGGTCAACCTTTACGAAAGAGGCGGAAAAGAGCAGAAGCCTCATAAGAAGCGGTACGCTACATGCAAATGACACCACCTCGCAAGTACACAACATTTGACGGCCGGGTCGATCAACGCAAAGCGTTCGCCTCCCAACAACGTCGTCGTATGCCAACTAACACATGCAATTAAGCACTAGGATACATCCCCGTTCCGACATTCCAGCCTTACGAACGTGGAGGTAGCCAAGGGAATGAGAGTACAAAGCACATAACAAAATATTGCTCAGACCGTAACATTTGTAAAAACCGACTCAAAGTGGGACATACCAAAAACCGTCACAAAACATGAGAATAGGGAATTATATAAACTTAACTATGATAAAAATGAATCAATACATGATACATAAGCATTAGAACAAGTTTATGAAGCATAATGAATAAAAACATAGATCACCTCTTCAAAACAACGTTGTTTGGAAACCAACTAAAATAAGGGCCTACTTCAAACGGTCATAACTAGAGTTCTAGACATGAAAATGCAGAAATTCCAAATGGAGGTTATAGCTTATCCTCTTACGGTTCCAACGGGATGTCACAAGCCCAAAACAAGCAAGTAACGAAGGAGATATGATCATTTTACAAAAAGGGGTCAGTGCAGGAAAACTGCAGTCGGCCGCGAGTAACGCTGCCAGCGCCCCACGACGCTGCCAGCGTCCAGGGAACGCTGCCAGCATCCTGTTCGGGCAGGCACGAGTCACACGAATTTCCACAATTTCACTAAGGATAACACAAATATCATCTATCATCACAAATCATCAATTCTCATATCAATTATCAACAACCATCATCAACAATACAATTCCTAAGATTACTAACCATATTCTAAATACGATTTCTAACATAGAAAACACATGAAAACACGTAAATGATATCGAGTAACCCTTCACCGTTACCTTTTCGAGTCTTCAAACGATTTCTAAGTCTTCCTAGTCTCCACCTATAATTAGATAATAAAAGATGAATATAATTCACCTTTGAGAAAGACGGATAAATTGAAAAGCGAGAAAGACGGTAATTTTATTACCAATACGGATAGAGGAAGATGAGAGGGAAAGAATAAGACGAACTTACGTGAATTTGAGCGAGAAACGAATGAGTTATGAGGATTCTAAGCTTGGATCAAAATGGAGGCAAGGTTTTTGGTTTTCTTAAGGAAGAAGAAAGAGTTGTGTTTGTGAGAATGAATTAGGTTAAGAGGGAGGAAGAGGTGAGTAAGTGGAAAAGTCAAGAAAAAGTCAAAGACGACTTAAGACGGGATTCACATGAAATCTCGCGAAAAATCCAAATACGAACTCGAAAATTCTAAATTCGACACGGAAAATTTAATTCTAAACTAAAACTAAATTTCGCTGAAAAGTATTCGTAAAATATTTTTACTATAAAAATAGGGTACATTTGCGGGTGTTACAGTTTCGACTTTCGAAGATGAGAAAGTTCATTGTAAATTTAGGATAATGAGTTTGAAGTAAATTGAATCAAGGGATTTTCATGGTAAGTCTCCTTTACCTTGTGGTTGTTATCGATCATGTTTCCATAGATATAAATACTTTGTTGGTGGTTTCTAGTAAGAGTTTTGATGAAACTAAGAAGATTAGAGTATGTAATGAATCTTTCATGTGGATTGTTAGTTGTGGAGTCTACTGTGCCGAAGGACTTTAGTGGATACTAAATGGATCTGAATAATTAGGTTATTGGCTTGAAATCTCGTGATTATGAAATATTTTTGTAGGATTTCTGATGATTGAAAATGATGAGTTGCAAATTGGGTAAATTGCATTCTCTTGAGGATTTGGTTTATTAGTAGAGTTAGTGATGTCGAATTCTTTTAGATCTTCTTGCCGACTTTATCTTGATCTTCCTATCCCAAAGAGTTCGATTTGTTTCGTTTCTGCGTGTTTTGTATATATTTTGTTACCCTGAATTGTGTGTGAATTGTGCGAGTCGCTCTATGTACGTGTAATGTCCTGTTATTTGATTTTATCTTTGATAAAACCTTCAAATTTCCATATTATATTTCTAGTTTAACTTTTCAAAGAAGTCTAAAGATGGTTTGTGTACCCTCTTTTTGGAGAAAATGGATTTCTTTTGCTTTTATATTTGGATTTTGCGTTTGGTTGGATGTTTGGACTTATTATTGGAGACGTCTGGTGACTAGCCCTGCACTTACTAACGCTTGTTTGATTTTCGATTTCACTATTTCGACTTTGATTTGATCTGGATAATTAGATTTCTCGTTCGCGACGGGCACTCTTGAGATCCGTAAGTAAAGTTTCACACTTATGAAAGATTTATTTAAACTGTTTTAGAGATGAACCTCGTTTCATAAATATTTCCTTTATAAAAGTTTTCGTATTAATTTTGAAAACCGATTCTTGTCCTTGATACTTTTGTTTTCTACTCTCAAGTTTCGAGGACGAAACGTTTTAAAAGGTGGGGTGATTGTAACACCCGCAAATGTACCCTATTTTTATAGTAAAAATATTTTACGGATACTTTTCAGCGAAATTTAGTTTTAGTTTTAGAATTAAATTTCCCGTGTCGAATTTAGAATTTCCGAGTTCGTATTTGGATTTTACGCGAGATTTCAAGTGAATCACGTCTTAAGACGTCTTTGACTTTTCTTGACTTTTTTCCACTTACTCCTTCCTTACTCCCTCATAACCTAATTCACTCACACAACTCAAACCTTCTTCCTCACAAAGAAAACCCCAAAACCTAGCTTCCATTTTTTATCCGTCTTAGAATCGTCATAACTCCTTCATTTCTCGCTCAAATTCACGTAAGTTCGTCTTATTCCTTCCCTCTCATCTTCCTCTATCCGTATTGGTAATAAAATTACCGTCTTTCTCGCTTTTCAATTTATCAGTCTTTCTCAAAGGTGAATTATATTCATCTTTTGTCGTCTTTGTTTAGGTGGAGACTTTCTAGACCCCGACAAAGTTTACTATCTAGTGGAGGAAGGCTTAGAAATCGTTTAAAGACGCATAAAGGTAACGGTGAAGGGTTACTCTATATCATTTACGTGTTTTCTATGATAGGAATCGTATTTAGAATTTGATTAGTAAACTTAGAAATTGTGTTGATGATGATACTTGTTTTTTGTTGAGAATTGATATGAGAATTGATGAATTATCATAATAGTTGATGATGGTTGGGTTTAGAACAAAATGGAGATGTCTTGACCCAAGTCACGGTCGTGAACCTTATGTCACGAGCGTAAAATAGTGGCTGACCAAATACCGTTGCGTAACAGACAGTTTCACAAGCGTGAAATGTAAGTCACGGTCGTGAAACTCATGTCACGAGCGTGACATACTAGTCACGGTCGTGACTTGTGCAGTTTCACTGCACTGACCCCTTTTCGTAAAATGATCATATCTCCTTCGTAAAATGACTTGGAATTTATGCATTTTCATGTCTAGAACTCTAGTTATGACAGTTTGAAGTGGACCCTTGTTTTAGTTAGCTTCCAAACTTGTTGTTTTGAGATAAGATCTATGTTTCCTATTTATTATGCTTCTTAAACTTGGTCTAATGCTTATGTATCATGTATTGATTCATGTTTATCATATTTACATTTATATAATGCCCTATTATCATGCTTGGTGACGGTTTTTGATATGTCCCACTTTGAGTCGGTTTTTACAAATGTTACGGTTTGAGCACTATTTTGTTATGTGCTTTGTACTCTCATTCCCTTGGCTACCTCCATGTTCGTAAAGCTGGAATGTCGGAACGGAGAGGTATCCTACTGTTTAATTGCATGTGTTAGTGGGCATACGACGACGTTGTTGGGAGGCAAACGCTTTGCGTTGATCGACCCGGCCGTCAAATGTTGTGTACTTGCGAGGTGGTGTCATTTGCATGTAGCGTACCGCTTGTTATGATGCTTGTGCTCTTTTCCGCCTCTTTCGTGAATTATCGCCGAATTTGGGGTACTCGGCGTCTATGATTGACCGAGTCTTGGATGCGAAACGTTTATCGCATGTCGAACCGGAAAATGTGATTTCGGGATTCTGGCCAGATTTAGACTAGGACCGGGTATTTATATCGTCGTCCTACCGGAGGAATTAGTCCACATATACGAAATGTGATCGTGTATACGTTAAGGGAAATGTTTATCTCGTGGATGCCTTTTAATCATACTTGCCATGTATACGGTTCTAGTGCGTTTCATTTACCGTGAGAGATGTCATCATTGTGTCGTTGTGTTTGGATGGGTGATTACATGATTGATTATTCATAATCATACCATGACTTGGCATGGTTTGTTTGTCGAGTCTCAATCTTATCAAACTTATACCGCTAACGGTGAGATGCAAGCTCTAGTGAGCGTATTCTGTTGCCTAAGAGTGTCTTCCCCGAGTCTTTGTATAACATGATGTATTCGGATTTGTATTCCATATGCTCTTATCATTATATATTGAATTGCCTATCTATCCTTATTGTATTTCACATGTTTATCTATATATGCATGCTTCTACTTTTGTATTTCTTTTTATGTACGTTTAATGTGATATGGCTGTGAGAACCCGGAGTTACTCCTCAGTGACTGTGGCGTTCATGTTTTTCATGGATTAACAGGTTGCTTGATTGGATGTCTTTTTGCTTGGTATTTTGGGTTCGGGTGTGAGCTAGCGGGCGTTGTCCCTGGATGAATTACCTCTAGACGTTATTTAGCTTGTTTGCTAATCACATTTACTTTGATAACATTTGGAGAGAATACGTCTCTTGTTGTAGTATATTTCGTACTTTGGTTTGTAATTTTTGACACATGCTTGTATGTTTTTAAAATACCGTATTTCCGCTAATTAAATCACATGCTTGTATGTTTTTATTTCCGCATTCGCGAGGGTTGTTACAACCTATGTCAATCAACGCTAAAGATGGCTATAGATATTTTATCACTTTCACGGACGATTTGAGTAGATATGGATATGTCTACTTAATGAAGCATAAAAGTGAGTCATTTGACAAGTTCAAGGAATTCCAGAATAAGGTTGAAAACCAACTGGATAGAAAGATTAAAGCACTACGTTCAGATCGTGGTGGCGAATATCTTTCGAATGAGTTTGATCAATACCTCAAAGACTGTAATGTAGCACTACAGTTAACTCCACCTGGAACACCACAATTGAATGGTGTGTCCGAACGGAGAAATCGAACATTACTTGATATGGTTTGATCCATGATGAGTCACACGGTTTTACCTGATTCATTGTGGGGTTATGCTCTTTTGTCAGCTGCTTTAATACTTAACCGAAGTCCGTCTAAAGCTGTAGACAAGACTCCATATGAATTATGGAAGGGAACAGTCCCTAACTTGTCCTTTATTCGGGTTTGGGGCGGCGAGGCTTATGTCAAGTGGAGACCTGACGATAAGCTCGGCCCACGATCGGTCAAGACATACTTTATTGGTTATCCAAAAGGGATGTTTGGTCATTACTTTTACTCGCCTACCGAACCTCGAGTTTTTGTTGCGGCTAGTGCAACGTTCTTAGAGAAAGAGTTTCTCGAGAATAGGACAAGTAATGGAACCTTCGATCTGTCGGAGATTCAAGAACCAACAACCGAGCAATCAATGGCGGAAACCGTTCCTTTATCATCGGCTGCGGTCAATATTCCTTTGGAACCTAGGAGGTCGGGTAGACACTCTATTCCTCCAGGCATATACATTGGTATGGTCGAGGAGAATGAGAGAGATGACGTTTTACTCCTAGAGAGTAACGAACCCGCTACCTATAAAGGTGCCATGACCTGTTCCGACTCTATGCTATGGCTTGACGCCATGCAATCCGAGATGGACTCTATGTATGAGAATGACGTATGGGATTTGGTTGACTTACCTGATAAGGTTCGGCCTCTTCAGTGCAAATGGCTTTACAAAATAAAGCATTCTGTAGAAGGACAACCAGATACCTACAAGGCACGACTAGTGGCAAGTGTCAAAAGTTTTTCACTCAAGTGCAAGGATTGCATTATGATGAAATTTTTGCACCCGTAGTTATGCTGCGTTCCATTCGGATAATCTTAGCGATTGCCGCTTTTCATGACTATGAAATTTGGCAGATGGATGTGAAAACCGCCTTCTTAAACGGTTATTTGGAGGAGGATTGTACATGGTACAACCCGAAGGTTTCATTGATCCTAAAAATCCTAAGAAGGTATGCAAGCTTAAGCGTTCCATCTATGGACTTAAGCAGGCTTCTCGTAGTTGGAATCATCGTTTCGACCAGGTGATAAAAGAGAATGGATTTACTCGATCGGTCGAGGAACCATGCTTATATATCAAGTCGAGTGGGAGCAAGATTGTCTTCCTAATATTGTATGTTGATGACATACTCTTGATTGGGAATGACATACCTCTCTTAACTTCGGTAAAAGTTTGGTTAAAGAACCATTTCCAGATAAAAGATCTGGGTGAAGCACAAAGAATTTTGGGGATCCGTATCTACAGAGATAGATCACGACGGATGTTATCCCTCAGTCAGGAGTCTTATATAGATAAGATTCTTGAGAGGTTCAGCATGACCAACTCCAAGAAGGGGAACCTTCCAATGATTTCTGGGATGCACTTGAGTAAAGCTCAGGCACCAAAGACATCGGAAGAGGTCCCGATCGCATGAGTCCGTGTTTCTTTTTGCTACTATAGGATCGATCAGTATGCCATGATATGCAACACTCCAACGTGGCAATATGCTTGAGTATGACGAGTCGGTACCAGGCAATCCAGGTGGAAACATCACGGGATGGCTGTTAAGATATCCTTAAGGCCTACGGAGGACTAAGGATTGGGTATTGACTTATGATGTGCACTGATGCGTATGCGGCAATCGGTTACGCAGATGCTAGCTTCCAAACTGATCGAGATGACCTCTAAATATCAGTTTTGGAGTCGTTTTTTACTCTTAATGGCGCTGCGGTCAGCTGGAAAAGCGCCAAACAAAGTGTTATAGCAGATTCTACGACTGAGTCCGAGTACTATGCTGCTTCAGAGGCTGCGAAGGAAGCTATATGGATGCGTCAGTTCTTACAGGGACTAACTGTAGTTCCTAGTTCGGATGACCCGATCACCATCTATTGTGATAATAGTGGTGCCATTTTCCAGGCTAAGGAGCCTAAGTCCAGCAACAAGTCTAGGCATGTAAAATGGAAGGCTCACATGATCCGAGATTACGTGGAGCAAAGGGAGATAGTGATATACAAGATTGCTACGGATGATAACGTCGCAGATCCTCTCACTAAACCATTGAGATGATAAGCATGAAGGGCACGTTATTTCCATGGGAATAAAACGTGTTCCTGAGTTGTATTAGTTGTTTTATATGGATTAGACACCTGTATCTTTTTCATAAAAACTATCTATAAAATCATCGTTTTGTTTTATATTTTGTTTTTCATTTGGGTTGTACTGACAACATTGAACACCACAAAGTGAACTGAATTACATTATATTTGTTTTGGTCCGTAATCGCCTACATGAGCTGATAACTCTGGCAATTATTCTGTGAAGTCGATTGATGGTGGGTTCAACGAGCAATAAGTTAAACAGTTGACTGATTGATCACATATGCGAGTTATAATGATACCTCGCAGGACAATTTTTTGACAACGTTATGGAGTCCTAAATGTTTCAGAACATTAGGTGCCAGGTCGTGGATAGGACGTCCATAGTGTTACTAGAGTCGATTCTTTTGACTATCGACTGTCTCTTGAGATTAAGGCAGTTTTTGGGTGACTTTGGTTTCTTTCTCATGGTCGACTGTAACAGGAGGCTAAGTAGATTTTTACTGGGTCATTTCATACTGCGCGTGTATCTGCAAAATTCGCGTTGAAGAAAATATCCAACCTTTATCAGGTTATGTTATTTCACAGGGCCACTCGAGGAGTTGTAACTGAAATGCATGGCCATGCTCGAATAAAGATTCGTTTATCAGTTAAGTTACTCTCTAGTCGGGGAAACCACTCTTGATACTGATCACTTGTAAAATACGACCTTTGTGAATACGGACTTTGCAAATTGTTTTACATTGAGTGGGAGAAATTTATTATGGATATGAGAATCGGTTATCGCACATACACTTGTACGGACAAGTGGGAGATTGTTGGAGCCAGTGTCCTCCACAGTTAGTGCAATAACATAAATAAATCTCTGTAGGTTCACAGGGTATACTTTATATTATAATCAGTTGATTAACGTTCATCAATAACGGTTGGCTTGCTAGATAAGTTTGACGTTATTGTCATACAGATGGCGGTGATCAACTGGTCCCTAAAAGTCACACCTAGAGGATGTGTTTGAGAGATGTGATTATTTGAGAAAATAATCATATTGATGCCCTATTATATGACTAAAAGGTTAGTCAGTGTATTTGACTAAAAGGTTAGTCAATGTGATGATGAGACGATTATTTAATAACGATTAAATAATATAAGCTGAGACGAATTAAAAGTAATTCGTAATTAAATATAAACTGTTGTATTTAATTAGCATATATATAATGTAAGCTTATGCGAATTAAAATGTTAATTCGTAATTAAATATAAAATGTTATATTGAATTAGCAAATTATAATTATACGGATAATTATAATTAACGTATATATTATACGATTGTCATATTAGATGTTGTCAGACCGGTATTAATGTATCAACGACAAAATGTTGTATGGACATATTAATACATGACAACACAAATGACATTTATAATAAGAATACACATTATATATTAAAGCGAATTTAACCGAAATAAAGTCCAGATTCACTCTGGAATTTTCGGTCCATTAGTGGTTAATTAGAGGAGATAATATCTCCCCATATAACCTAATTTGGGCCGTGAGAAATGAAGAGAAGGGAGAAAAATTGAGTTTTTATTCTAACCCTAATTCATTCTCTCTTGTGCCTCCATCTCTATACATCACAAAAATTAAAAAGTTAACAGTAACTTTTCACAAAACATTCTAGCAAATTCAAGGGCATTTCTCATTCTATCTTGGGTGCTACGATTAGGAGATATCATCATTTTGATATTTTTCTTAGGCCATTAAAGCAAGGACTAAAGGTTATTTCTAATCTCTCGCTTATTATGCATTTTCGTTTATGACTATTAATCATATAATCATAATTTCATTATAATCCTGAATGATTTAAAGGGAAGTATACGGATATTTTCCCACAAGTGGTATCAGAGCCATAGGGCTATGAAATTGTTTATATGATTTTCGTAAATTTTGAATTTGTATAATTCTTAATAAAAAAAAAATTTCAATTCGGCAAAATTTTTTATGCCGTGTGTTTTATTTTTTTTGGTGTTCCATTTTGATTCAAATATTGTTATTTTAAAAGGTTGAGATAATAATATATGAATTTGTAGATGTATTGATTGAATAATGATTGAATTTAAACGTAAATGGAATTTGATATGAATGTTAATGAACATCCTTTTGCTTTATATTTTCGGTATAAAATGATCTAGATATTCATGTTAAAAGGTTAATTTGAATCATCTAGTTTGTATCAATGTTTAATATCGATTAGATATTGTTTGTTTGTACCGATCTAGTTAATATAAGCAATTATCGAATTAAAACCGTTTAATTTGATTATTTTTTTGCTGCAAGTGTATTGTTCACAGAATAAAAAAAAAAAATTTCTGTTTTTTTTTTCACGTGGCAGCAGCAGCGGTTTTTTTTTTTTGTAAAGGATTTTCGGTTTTTGGTATAAACCGAGGAAAAAAATTTTTTTTTGGTACCTGCTACTGTTCATACGTGAACAGTAATAATAAAAAAAAAAAAATTTCGTTTTTTATTGATTAAACCAATTTTTGTATTGTACATTATAAATATAATGTATGATTGTTTTTGTGCAAAAGTTCACAAAAATTTTTGATACCATGTTATTTTAAAAAGGTTTAAAATAATGTTGTTGTAATTCATATTGATTATAAATTTCATTGGATTTTGATTGGAATCTCGTGATGAATTACGGAATCGTCACATGATTTAATGGTGGTTTGGATAATTAATCAACATAATTTATGCATTATGTGGATGTTGTGCTGGAGAGACTTGTGGCTTATCTGGATGTTGAATTGGTTGCTGCTTATCTGGATGTTGTGCTGGAGAGACTTGTGGCAAGGCGAATAATTTATTTAGGAATTTATTTAAGTTAGGAATTATTAATAATGTATTAGTTTAGTTTAGGATTTGAGTATTGATCCGGATTGGTCAGGTGTTTCTGCCACCTTGACGCTATTCATCTTTGCACTCTGATGAATTATTTATTGTTAAGTTATTTCTTTTGTTTTAAAAATCCGGGTTGTTACAAGACACTTCAAAGATGGGTAAAGTCATTATTGATGATGATGTGGTAGAGGAATACATACCGGAAGTCCCATTTTCTAGTGCTTTGATAAGCACAAGGAATTATGACAAGGAGACCGACTTGTATGAAACTTTCCGGAAGTGTGAGGTAAACATTCCTCTTCTATATTTGTTAAATAGTGTCCCTAGGTATGCAATGAAAGTCCTAGACCTATAATTAGACTCCTCTTATTAGTTCATTAAATTACATTAACTTAATGATTTAGGATCTAGTTATCATGCATGCAAATATAAAAGCATAAAAGAAAAGATAAGACGAAAACATCCTTACATGGGGTATTTTCGGTTCAATATGGGCACAATAAGAACTCCTTCTTATTGTTCTTGAGCATGAAATTAATGGATGAACCTCCATAAAACAACCTCCAAAGTAGAAGGTCTCCTTCTAGTTGCACCCAAGATTAAACCCAAATAATCTTAACTTATTATTAACTAGATAATAAGTAAGACATTATATTACTAATATTATTATATTACTACACTAGTAATAAGACATGAATATTAGTGTTTATGAGAGTTTAGAGAGAAGTTGAGGATTTTAGAGAGATGTGAGAATAAAACACCAAAATGAAGTAAACCAAAAATGAACAACAATTACTCTTTTGAAGGCTCTTTGGCCGGCACATATAAGCCCCATGTGGCCTCTAATTTCGATAATTTATTCTCATGCAAATATGTGGAGTGTAAGTAAGGTAGTGATGATTAGAGTTGTCATGTAATGTCAAAATCACCAAGTGAATTGTGAACATAAAATAGAACAATAATCATGCCCTTTGCACATGTACAAACCGAAGCACATATGTCCATTATGGACCATTTTGATTTTTGATATTTGTCCCACAAATACTTATTAATCATATGCTTAATTATCTTGTATAATTAAGTGTTAATTTGATCATATAACAATTATATGACTCAAATTAGTAATCAATATACACTCAACGTTTAAGTGATATTTAACCATTATATCAATATATAATGGGTCCTAGAATGTCCAGTTAATTTATTTTACAACTCTTTGTAAATATAATTAACTAATTACCTCTACCTCAAAATATATGCATAACCTCAACTAATTTAATAAATTAACGATTAATAATTAAATTAAATCTTATTTAATCGTATTAAAATAAGACGTAAAATTTATTCAGTCAGTTATCGTATAATTGACTAATAAACTTAAGTGGAATGAATTCCCAACTCAATTTCCAATAAATAACTCTCTTAACTAAACGTACATATCAAATATATGTAATGCACTAATTAAAATGTATCGTATACAAATAATTAGTATTCTATTTGGGTGTCATCCTATAGGTGTGACCTAAAGGGATCAGTTGATCACTGCCGTCATACGACAATAATGTCAAACTCTAGTCAGCCGAGCGTTACCGATTTACGTTAATCAACTGACGTGGAGTATCAAAATATACTAATCATGGCACGTATATTCCAAATGAAATTTATTATATAAATGCACTATTGTGGAGGACACTTACTTCAACAATCTCCCACTTGTCCGATACAAGTTGTGCATGTAACAACACTATTGCGGAAGACTCCTACTCCAACAACATCTCCCACTTGTCTCGACAAATTGTGTGTTACCGATTCTCTTGTCTCTTTTGTGTCACATCCTCCCACTCATTGCAAGGTGTCTTACAGGTTGCACTTGCAATTGAAAATTTATAAATAGAGTGGTTTTCTCGATCTGGGAGAGTAACTGTCTGACCGGAAAATCTACCAGAGATCTCTTCCGAGC
>JAIUZE010071291.1:0-11468 GCA_022085475.1 Heliosperma pusillum | reverse complement strand
TTTTTGTTCATCTTTTGTTTTGGTGCATGTTATTATGATTTAAGGATTTTTAGTTAGTAACATGTTAAGTAGTGGTTATTATTGTGTTTTATGAATTTATAACATGTTGGTTGTTCTTGATGAATTTGGATGATTTTTCATAATAATGATTTTTGTATGATTGATGGTTAAATTGGTTGTTAAAATGGGTGTTTGTTAATTAAAAACCTGTTAGAATTTAATTGGAGTGGTGGTTGTTTGGACCGTGTAGGGTGGCCGGAAAGGGGGGCTGGAAACCGAACCAGACCGGCCGGTTCAGGCCTGGTCAGACCGGTTCAGGCCGGTCCAGCCCGGTCTGGATTTGGTCCGGTGTTGGTCCTTGGTGTTTGTGTCGATGTTTGATTGTTATGTTGTTGTTTTGACGGGTTTTAATTATGTTAAAGCATGCGGGAAATATTAGGAAACGGTTTTTAGTAAAGTCGATAAAACACCCCAAAACAGGCCCAAACCAGCCGTGGGGCCCAGTCCAGGCCCGTGTCAAGTCGGCCCAAATCAGCCCGTGGGTCCCCTTACTTAGACTTGTGACGGTTTTTGAGTTATTGTTATTTTATAGCGTTTTGTAATAATTAGCAAGCGAGAAATATTAATAAGTAAAATATTTAATTAAAAGGTTTTTCATTAAATTATTATTTCTCACATGTTAGAAATTATAAGACGAGACCGTAGTTTAATTGGATATCATTTAAGTCAAGCGGGGGTTTACGTAAGATTTAATAATTCACATGTTAGAAGTTTTAATAAAAATAACATGTAATGAATATGTGGATTTTATGTCTATGTGATAAAGACTCTGTTTCTAGCCGGTTTGATCCAACGGGTTTGGTCAAACTAAGATCTAGTCAGCCCCGATTTGACTGATGACCCGTCGCGGGACTCGGGTCGGGGATTTGTCTTCAAGTATGGTTGTATTTAATTAATGAATTAGCCTTAGTAGATATGAGGCGATTTGATATTTGATTATTATTGATATGCAATTAGTCACATGATAGGATGTTTTTCCCGTGACTGTTTTATTATATGGTTGGTGTCGTGTTGACTAAGTACCCATAGAGAATTATGAGTATATGGCGTCTTGACCATTCTAATTCTAAATGAGTATCTTGGACCATGACATAGATAGGCAAGTACTGTCTTTAACGAGTATATGTTCACCGTCGATAGCTTTTGTGTCCCTGGCCTGGGCCTTTTGATACCAAGTCGGGGGAATGGCATCCTAAGAGTTCCGCTTTGGGAAGGGAGCCAGCTTAAGTACTAGCCATCTCTGCTTAGGGGGTCGCCTAGTAGAGTTTCTCATGTACGGTTATGTCATGAGACGGGGAATGGAATAGCTGTTGTCGATAGGTCTGATCAGTCTAGGACTAGGATGTTTTCCTACCTTGTGGTATAGCCTCGAGTTACAGAAGTCGACTATTGACTGGGCTAAGAACTTATGCCTGTTTGTAGAAGTATTTGTCTTTCATGTTTGTATGATTCTATGAGTTTTAGAAGGTGAAATGCAAGCCGGCTAAGATTGATAGAGTTTGGATTCCCGATTGTTAACTGATTCACATGATTACGTGTTGATTAGGGTTTGAGTGTATCAGGGCCATGTTACATGGTAACCGCTGAGCCAGCATCCCAGCTTCCCTACCTCGTGTTATATTTTATTATCGGATTCACATGATAGCTTTCATATGATAGGTTATATGTTAGTTAATTGTTTCATAACATGAAAAGCATATCATATATGTTAAGGTTTTGTATTTTCAATATACATGGCTTTTATGTTATTCATGTTTAATTAAACTCGACATTTCGTGGCTGGGAGAACTCGGAGTTACTCCCCACTGACTGTGGCTTCCGTGTTTATATTTAATGCGGTTGGCAGGTTTGTGATGCATACATTGGGTACATTGACGAGCTAGCGAGCGAAGTATTTACCTGGACCTATATTCGGTTCTTAGATTGTATATTATTTATACACTCTTTTATTTCCGTATTTATACGGAGAGATATGTCTCCCGTCTTGTATATTTCTTTTGTATAATATTATTTCCGTTTTGTAATGACCCTTTTTATTTATGACACCTTCGTTATGTATTATTATCTTTTATGTATTTAAATAATTTTTTTTCTTTCCGCAAATTTGAGGGTGTCACAATAACCAATAGCTTTCTCATGTTTTCTCAACACACACAACAATGCATTCAATTGATCATCATCAAGGTTAGCATTTACAATCACGGGTTTGCACTTTGACTCATCAAGGTAAGCATATACCAAGTTAGAAGGAAGGGGTTTAAGAGAAGGAGCTTGTACCTCTACCGCAATATCTACCGCACAATAGGTTTGGATGATAGACTCAAGTCTTAAGAGTTGTTGTTCATCAAGCTCCTCTCCTTCCAAAGTTGCTTCAAGTAAGTCGAACTCAAACCCATGTAGCTCCTCCATGATATCCCTTGGCTCCAAAGTCAAGATAGCCTCCAAAGGGTCCCTCATAAAGAAGCTAGGTGTAACTTCTTCAACGAAGGCATCAATGATGTCAATGAAATAACATGCTTCTCCAAGATTTCGAGATTTCATGGCATTTTGCAAGTTGAATGTAATTTTTCATCCCCCACCTCAAGGGTTAGCCTCCCGTGTTTCACATCAATCACCGCTCCGGCGGTGTGCAAGAATGGCCTCCCGAGAATAATGGGGATTTGAGAATCCTCCGCCATATCAAGAACTATGAAGTCCACCGGGATGAAAAACTTCCCAATTCGAACCGGGACATCTTCCAATACACCCAAAGGTTCCTTTGTTGATCGGTCCGCCATTTGGAGTGTGATGTTTGTGCGTTTAAGTTCCCCCATGCCAAGCTTCTCACAAATGAAGTATGGCATCACACTCACACTAGCTCCCAAATCACACAAGGCCTTGTCAATTGTTATGTTGCCTATGGTGCATGGGATGGAGAAACTACCCGGATCTTTCAATTTTGGAGGGGTTGGGTTTTGTAGAAACGCATTACACTCACCGGTGAATGCCACGGTTTCAACTCCACTCAATGACTTCTTCCTTGTAAGGATGTCTTTCATAAATTTTGCATAGGCGGAGATTTGAGTGATGAGGTCGGTGAAAGGAATGGAAACCTCCAAATTCTTGACAATATCCATGAATTTGCCTAATTGCTTGTCAAGTTTTGTTTTGGCTTGTCTAGAAGGAAAAGGTAGCCTTATCACAATAGGCTCCTCGACCTTCTTGTTCATTGTTATCACATCATCATTCTTTTCGACAACAACTTGCTCACTTGAAGAGCACTCTTCCTCCTTGTCATCCAATTCAACAACCTCATTTTCAATTGGTTCATCATCTTCCACTTTATCTCCCTCACCATTATCATCTTCAATTGGCATTCATAGTCCCTCATAACTCTTTCCACACCTCAAATGTATGGCATTGGCGGTTTCATTTCTAGGTGGGTTACCTTGAGGAGGTAATTGACCCTTTCCCCTAGAGGAACTCCCCGAGGCTATTTGGGTCACTTGAGTTTCAAGCATTTTATTATGGGCAAGGATGTTATTGATGATAATATCTTTGGCTTGGTTTTCTTTTTGCAATTGGAGAATCGCTTTGTGAATGTCCAAGTTTGGATCTCCAACTTGTGGTTGCATGGGAGGTTGATTTTGTGGTGGTGGGTTGTATTGATTTTGGTTGTATTGTGGTTGATTGTAGGAAGGTTGGTTTTGATTGTATTGTTGTCTTTGAAAGTTTTGTTGATTGTTTCTCATGGGTGGGGCAACATATGGTTGTGGTTGAGGGTTTTGAACATTTTGGCTTTTGTATGAGAGATTTGGGTGATTCTTTGTGTTCTCATTGTAGAAGTTGGAGTAGGGGGTTCCTTGCCTATAAGATTGAAAGGCATTCACTTGTTCCACGGATCCTCTACATTCTTGAGGATCATGCCCAAATGTTCCACAACATTCACAAACCCCTTGAGGTAAGCTTGGTGCCATTACCATGGCATTCACTTGTTGCATAGGTGGTTGAGTTAATGAGCTTTGAGCTTGTTGGAATAGAGCCGTTTGTTGGTCCATTTTGAGGTTCATTGCTTCCATATAAGAGCTAAGTTGAGCTCCAAAGTCGGCTCCCATTTGGGTGACGGAGCTCACCTCATGCTTTCCCCTAGGAGTTTGCCTTGGCCTACTAAATTGTGAGTTATGGGCCGCCATCTCCTCTATTCTTGCCCAAGTTTGAGCATCATCTACTTCCGTGAACCTTCCATTTGATCCCATGTTCAAAATTCCTCTAGCATCTTCATAAAGTCCATTCCAAAATTGTTGTACCAAGAACCACTCACTCAAACCATGGTGAGGGCAAGAACGAATGATCTCCTTGAATCGGTCCCAAACTTCATAGAGTGACTCTTCATCCCTTTGCTTGAAACCGGTTATCTTAGCTCACAACATATTTTTCTTTTCCGGTGGATAGAACTTTTGATAAAAAGCTAGAGCTAGCTTCTTCCATGAGTCAATACCTAGAGTAACCTTGTCAAGACTCTTCAACCATCGTTTTGCCGCTCCAATAAGAGAGAAAGGAAACAAGACCCATCGAATTTGGTCTTGAGTCACTCCCGTTTGAGAAACGGCATCACAATAATCACAAAATGTCTCCATGTGTAGATGAGGGTCTTCACTTGGCATACCTCCAAATTGGTTCCTCTCCACCAATTAGATAAAAGCGGTTTTAGCAATGAAATTTCCGGTTAGATTTTGTGGTACGGGGGTGGTGTTTGGAAGAGTATCTTCCGTGGGAATGGAGTGAGATGAGAATTTAGGCATTCTTAGGAGAGTGGGTGGTTGGATGGGAAGTGGGATGGTCGGTGGGATTCCAAAAGGATTCACAAATTCCGCGATCGGCACAAAATCCTCCCAATTCTCTACACTTGGATGCTCAATTTCTACCTCGTTACTTTCCCGGATTTCCCTTTCTTCAATTGAAGGTAGAGGCTCCTCCGTTGTGGTAATCGGATTCAAAGAAGAGCTTCTACTTGCGGTTTTGAAGACTTTGCGAAGTCTCCTAAACGTCCTTTCGATCTCGGGATCGATTGGAGGTTGATCCTTTGGGGGAGCTCGCCTGGGCATACAAGAAAACTAAATGTAAACTGTGAGAATGCCTCGAGAAACTAGGTTTCTCAAGACAAGAGGCAAAAAACTAAAGCAAACTAAAAACAATCAAATTAAACATACACCGTCCCCGGCAACGGCGCCATTTTGATGTAAGTAATAGTGGTGTAGTAAGAATGTTGATCTCAGGGACGGTTGTTGTTTAGAAATGATCTAAAAGTTTACTAGAGTCTCTTGCAAGTTACAAAGTAATTTTGGGTTTGGGTTTGTTGACTAAACTAAAATAACAACAATTTAAAAGCAATTAAAAACGACGAAAGGAGTCTAAGACGAGAAAGATAATCAAATAACAAGCAATAGAAGGAAGGTCTAGGATCGGTGGGTTCAAATGGGTAATTTGGGTTCTAGTGAGTCGGGTTCATAGTTAATGGGTAGTCAAACTTGGGCGCGGTGGATTGAGACTCTCGATCTTACAATCCCTCCCATATACCGAACCAAGCTAGCTCTCGCGTACACACGGTCGATATACCAACTATATGCAAATCCTAACATATTCTGAGGCTATCGATCTTACGGAAATGTATGATAAACATGAATCATGCAAGTTTGTCAAGCAAGCATTTCATCAAACATATGGTATGCGAAAGTTGGAAGAAAGACAATTAATCAACAAATCAACCCAACAAACAAAGATTAACCCTCATTAAAACCCATTATCCCCCACTAATCCTAGATTAATCACTACTCAAACATACTCAAGGGAAATTCAACATTTACTAAAGATTGCAAAAGGAAATCAACAACAACAATAAACATTTTCTAATTAACAATAAGTAGATAACAAGAATTGAAATGAAAACTTAATTAAAGACAAGATTAAGTAGAGGAATTATACCAACTTGGAAAAAGATGAGAACTTTGATATAATAACCAAGATTTTGTCACAAATCTTTAAATATAACCCAAGTTCATACACTAAACCAAGTCGAAAGTACTAATTAACCAACTAATTTGCTTAATTATGGAAGATTAATACAAGATTAAATGCTAATTCTATGAGGGTTTTGGATCTAGGGTTTCGTGCCCTTTAATTACATCAGAGGGTCTATTTATAGGTTTACAAAATGGGGAAGAAATGGGCATCGAAAGGCTTCATGGACTGGCAAAGTCACGACCGTGAAATAGGTTTCACGGTCGTGAAACACGTCTCACGACCGTGAAACTGCAAGTCATGATCGTGAGAGAATTGGCAGAGCAAGGCTATCTTTCACGAACAAGTCACAACCGTGAAACAAGTTTCACGACCGTGACTGAGCTTTCACGACCGTGAAATGAGTTTCACGGCCGTGAGCTGAAATTCACGATAATACAACTTCTTGGAAAGGCATCTCACGACTGTGAGATGCCTTACACGCCCGTGAAAGCTTTCTTGTCCCTCTTCCCTTGCTTGACTATGTTACTTCCTTCCCGGTTCACTTGCCTTGACTCGGGAGGGCTTTGGCGCATCGAGTGGGGCCCCCAAGGTATGTCGTGGGTCCTTCGAGTGATTCACCTTCTTCTTTGTCGATCAAAACTAGGTAGAAATCGCCTCAAATGACGGTTTACCTACAAAAACACGATAAAAGCGAGAAATATGCTAGAAGAAGGTAAAACACATAGAAACGCTCTTAGGGAGCGTTAAAGGCAAGCAAAACGAGACAAAAAGAGGTGAAAATGTAGGGTAAAATGACACTATATCAGTTATGCATTTCTCCAATGGATGACTTACAACCCTATGATATCGACAATACTTTGGATCGGTCATACGCCCAGCTTCGTTTGGTCGTTTAGACTCTGGAAGTTCAATTACATTTTTCTCCAAAAGATCGTCTAACATTCCTGCTAAGTCGAAATCCGGAAAAGATATTTCTTTTTATCGAGCTCTTTCAAAGTAGGTCAAGAATTTTGTGTATCCTTTGAATAGGTCGCCACCTTCTTGTCCGTTTTAGGCCGCGCCGAGATTTTCACCGGGTTTGACGTGGAAACTGACATAACCTCTTTGAAGTGCTTTTAAGCGCCTTATCGGCCTTCTTGAACTTCTTTTTCTCGGATTTTGGTTTCGAATGAGTGAATGCCGTCCTCCATGGCTAGCGATCGTAATCTCCATGTCGTTGGATCGAGTGGCTAGCTCTTGGAACGTCCTTGGCTTGATACCCTGAAGGATGTAGACCAAATCCAAATTCATTCCCTGAATGCACATTTCGACGGCGGATGTCTCCGTTAAATGGTCTTTGCACTCCAACCTTAACGCGCACCACATGTTGATGTAGTCAATGACGGGTTCATCCTTCCATTGCTTTGTGTTGGTGAGCTCCGTCATGCTTACAATACGCGTAGTACTGTAGAATCGATTAAGGAATTCTTTCTCCATTTGATCCCAACTGTCGATTGACTCGACACTTAAATCCGTATACCAGTCAAAAGCAATGTCTTTCAACGAACGAACGAATTTATTGACTAAAAGATATCCCTCAGAACCCGCAGTGTTACAAGTTTCAATGAAATGGGCGACATGTTGCTTGGGGTTTCCCTTTCCGTCAAACGGCTGAAACTTCGGTGGTTGATAGCCGGTGGGCATCCTCATGCAGTTGATCCTTTTTCTATAAGGCTTGATATAACGATGATTTCCCGAGTTAAAGTTCCCGTCGAATTGACTTTTGAAAGCTTTCGAGATCATTTCTTGGATGTCTTCAGCGGTAACCGATTTATTTGGCTTCCCACTATCATCGCCGATGTCACTACCGTGGTCACTTTTGGCACTGAGATATGACGACGCAGGCCGTTTTCCCAACTTTTTCGTCAAGGTAGCAATCTGTTTGGTCTTTTCCTCATTATCCTTCATGAGTTCGTCAAGAAGGGTTTTCATTTTGTTGATTTGTTCCTCCACAGTGTCGATCTCAATGACCATGACAGGCGCCACCATGGAATATGACTGCTCGCTTGTCGTCTCTTGATTAGCCCTTTGTGGTGAAGACGAAGACGATCCAATGCTACTTTGGCAATCTTCCACGGTGAGTGGTCCGAACAACGGACTAGCGTGAACATTCCCTTTCTCCAAATCGTCGTACGCCTTCTCCCGAAATGATGTTGATGAGGAGAACTTAGGCTCTTCGACTTGGACGTGGGAAAAGGAACCGAACACTGGATATGCATATGACCTAGAGTCGCCGGCACCATATTATTTCTTGAGAGTAAGGATGGAAATGCCAGATTTGCGGGGTCTCGTAGGCACAGATGAAGAACGGAGTCTTGGCGTGGCAGCGCGAATGAGGGTAGATCTGGTCCTACTCCTTGTGGAAACACCGATGCTTTGTTCATCAAAAGGTGCACCAAGGCGAGTTGAACTTTCGTCATCAGATTTGGATGTCATCCTCTTCGACACGGTGGAGATCTTCTTGGAGGCCATCGGAAAGAATGATTTGAAACTTGATTATGCGGAAAAAGAGATGAGTAGTAGAGATGTCCCACCGAGCGTGCCAAATTTGTAACAATAAATTCGTGTAGATCTGCAAACAAGTAGAGAAAATACAAAATAATGCAACAACGTAAATTTTTATTAATTTCAATAGTTTCGAGTACAAACTACTAGTTATTCTACTGTTTCGATTTCCGCGATTAGGACGAATAGACGGATTAAAGAAGGGTCTTGATTTGAAGACTTCGTTCTCCTTCACTTGATTTGATTTCTCATCTTCAAATGACTTGCAATGGATGCTTGACGTCGGATCAAAGAGTAGTCTTTCTTTAGATATTTCTCTTGGAAGAGGTTTTTGTAGAGAGGTTTTCTTTTTAGAGAGGTTTTGTTTCTCTAGAGTAGTTTTTGTGTTTGTGTGGTGATTCTTTTTTTGTGATTAGTCCCAAAATGAGTACTAAGTCGGGGTATTTATAAAAAATGAGAGGCTTGGCTTTTCTATTCAATGGACTTGGTAGTCTTTTCGGCCCATGAGAGTATGTTTGACCCAGCTAGGCGAGAATGACCCGTCTTAGTGAATTTGACCCATTTGACGGGGTTTTGTCACTTTAAGAAGCGGGTCGGATTAAAATAACTAAAATGGACTAATTTAATATAATTTCGTCCAAATAAATTATTTTAGTTTACATTTTATTTGACGGGTCAACATTTTGACTTTTGACTTCCGACGTGGCACTTAGACAAAATTTATCGTTGATAGTGATGGAGTGCGTGTTGGTCCAACCAACGCCAAGTTCTTGAAACGCTACTACGCGTAAGATGACAATTCACCAATAAACTCCTAAGCACGAGCCTAAACTGCGAGCACACACACACACGAAAAAAAAAATTCCTTACACAAAAAAAATCCACAACAAAAAAAACCACAAAAAAAAATCCAAATCCAAATTTCTTTTAATGAACTATGTTGGCTTAATCCTGTGAAATGTTAGCATTTAGCGGGTACGTAGGCAACGTAAGTAAAACCCTTTTACTTAGGTGCGGCCAAACCCCCCAAACAAAATCACCTTTGTTTTTTATGAACTACGTTGGCTTGATCTCGTAAGGTACATTTATTTGTGCTTTATGGGTACGTAGGCAGCTAAAGTAAGCCATTTGTTTTAGTCCGGCCACACCAAACAAAACAAAAAAACTCCTTTCACCCCAAATCAGAAGGGTATAAACTATGATAAGATAAAATGGATAAGCAAGATTGAGAAAGAAAAAAAAAAGCTCAACTCATTATTATTCATTAATTTAAAAAAAAAAGAAATCACACACTTCTAAATGCCAAAAAAAATTGTGTGTCAAAAAAAAAATACAATAAATGACATCATGATGGAAACCCTCGCAAGTCCTTTAGAGTTACAGATGCTTTAGTGAAGGTTTCCTCAGCATGTTCGATTTTCCCGGCTTCCTGCTCGGCAGTCGCCATGGATGCTTCCAAAGAGAATCGCTTTTGAGTCAACGTCTTCACAACTAAGGCCTGATCGACATCCCTTTTGTCGGCAA
Source organism: Heliosperma pusillum (assembly GCA_022085475.1). Taxonomy (NCBI): domain Eukaryota; kingdom Viridiplantae; phylum Streptophyta; class Magnoliopsida; order Caryophyllales; family Caryophyllaceae; genus Heliosperma; species Heliosperma pusillum. The sequence continues at coordinate 1,340 of JAIUZE010071291.1, read as the reverse complement.
CGGCAATAGACTCAACTATTTGTTGTGTTGTTACCTCCATTTCCTTTATTTCCTTCTTCAACTGCGCTGTCTTTGACATAGCTTCCTGCAAGTTTCCTCGAAGAGTCTCGGCTTCCTCCTTTGCTTGTTCGCCTAAAGATGTGGCAGTTGAGATTTGAGCGTCTATGTCCTTAATTTTCTCCTCAAAATGTGAAGGTGGAGGGTGATCCATTGTATAGTTGTTCCCTAACGATTGAAGTCGTTTAGCAATTGACAAATAATTATGTACATGAGCTTGAAATACTGAGACATCAACATTCTTGGTCTTAAGATATTTAATGACAGTCTCACATTGCTTCTCATATGCTGGAATTTGGGCGAGAGGGGCTCCTAACAATTTTGTTCGCAACGCATCAGCCACAGACAAATAGGCCTTTCGTTCAGCTTCAAGAATCACGCTCTGCGCAAAGGAAACTTCTTTGGTTGGACCAAAAATAGCATCAAGTATTGCTTGGTCCGTAGGACTTGCTGGATATAAATCAATTTGAATGTCTGACAAATCAGTTAATGTGTTCGCCTTAAGCACGGAATCCTGCACAACAAAATTAAAAGGATAAGATAAAAAATAAAAAACAATAAAAAAAAATGATTTTATTACCTCATCTACGCTGTGGAAGTCGTCGGCTTCCGGAACGTCGTCAAGGATAGGCTCAATACTAGGTTCCTCGACCTCGTCTCCGAGTGAACGAGTGCTAGTGAAGTTCGCATTCGGAGGAAGAATTGTTTTATCTATGGAAGAATGAGCTGGGCCAGAAGTGAGCTTCACCTTCGTAGAAACAGTCGAAGGTTGGTCTATCGATTTATGTCCAAGTTTTAGCTTCTTCTTCGGCGGTGGAATGGCAAGATCCGAAGGTTGTTGGATTGAGCTTTGACCAAGTTTTACCTTCAAAGAACGCTTCAAAGTTTTCTCTAAACTCTTTGTAGAATTAAATGAAGAATTTTCACTAGGTAGACATTGAACTATCACGAGTTCTAGCTCTCCCTTGGAAATCACGGTTTCCAGCCCTTCTTGCACAACCTCCGCCATTCGTTCAGGAGCGTGGTCGTCAGGAAACTTTGAAGATCTTCTCGTCTCATTCGGAAGCGTCAACTTAGAAATTCCTTTCGACTAGGAGGCATAAGCTGGAGTGACCAAAGTACCAATTTTCAGGGCCTCTCGCGCGATGATGAATTTTGAATTCGTCCCTAAGCAAATAGAAGTCTGAAACCGTTGGAAGAGACGCTCAAGGCTGCCGCCGCGAATGTCACGAAGAAGCACACCTGGAACGTCTTACTGAAAACCCAGTTGACGCACGAAGCGA
>JAIUZE010071289.1:0-17855 GCA_022085475.1 Heliosperma pusillum | reverse complement strand
ATAAGAACTAAGAACTAAGAAACCCGTCTTCTAGTCTTCTCCTAAAGTATACGAGTCACCAAACTCGTCTTCAAAATCTTCCCCTATAAGAAATGACAAGAAAAACATTATTAGAATTAAAACTTGATTTTCCATAATTAAAGTGTTGAAAACGATTTGACGGAATTGAAAATAAACCGTACTTGAAGATGGAAAGCGAAGAGGAGATTCTAGAAATATAAGTTAGGACGGATTTAATTAAGAAATGAAGATTTTATGAAGGTTTTGCTCAAGAACGATGAAGAACAAATGATGAACGACGAAGAACACGAAGAACGATCCAATAAAGTGATGTTTTGATCTTAATTTGATTTGTTGTAAAATAAAAAGTTGTTTGTGAGTAATGATGGTAGGATGAGCCGTGTAAATATAGACAAATAAAGATGTCGGGTTTGGAAATTATTGTTACGTAATTGACTCGCGTTTAATAATTATTTTACGGTAAACGATTGAATATAATTAACGATAAAGTTAATTACACTAAATATCAAGATATTATGTTATTAATAGTCAAAAGAAAGACAAATATCTAGTCCTATTAGAGGACTTATGAGCCGTGTGAAATGATGAGAAGACGGATCTGATTTCGATCGTTTTGCGTTATTTTCGTTAACTGATCGATAAAGTGAAATAATATCTAGATATTATGATATATTAATCAAAAGAAATGAAAATATCAAGGTCTATTAGAGGAGAGGAAAGGAGAGGAGAGCCGTGTGGGTTTGTGGCTTGTCGGGTCTGATTTTTCTCGATTTGCGAAATCTCCGCTGACGGATCGATAAAGTAACAAATATCTAAGATATTTGTATTAGTTTAATCGAATCAATTAAATATTCTATTGTGAGTGGAAAACGATGACGTGGGCGCGTGACTCATGCCAAAGTCGAGTTTCGATTTTGTTGCGCGTTTTTCGATGAGTCGGGAATAGTTAAATGACGTTCGGTTAAAACCGTAAACGTTATTCTTTAAATTCCGAATAAATTCAAAATAATTATATTAAATTATGATAAATCTAATAAATCTAAATAAAAATAATCAAAAATATTATTTTTTTAAAATAAAATTTCGGGTCTTAATACTTATGAGACGAGTCGGAAATAGTACGAGTCAAAGGGACCGAAAAGTCGAAAAAAGTCAAGATGACTTAAAGTCAAGAAAAGTTTTGATCGACTTAAAAGTCAAGAAAAGTCAATGACGACTTTAAAAAGTCAAGAAAAGTCAAAGACGAAATAAAAGTCAAGAAAAGTTCAAAGATGACTTTAAAAAACGGTCTTTCATGAAAATCTCTCAGAATCCAAATACGAACGCGGATTCAAAAAAGACTCGGAACAAAAATTCCTATTTATAAAAACTTAAGTCTACTGAAAAGTGGTAGTAAATATTTTTACTAGAAAAACGGGTACTTTTCGGTTGTTAACAATGAAATGCTTTTAAAGCACAAAGAATGATTTTCATTAATAAAGAGTCTAGCAAGACATTTAAATAAAGCTTCGCGGGAGGCAACCCGTGTTTTATTATATTTTTGTTATGAAATAAATTATTTTTGTTGGACAATTTAATAATGTTAATTTTTAAATAATTCATTTGGTTTTAGTTCTAATAAATTTGACAATAAGACAATAATTTTATCTAGTATTGTAGTAGCTTCTGAAAGTCCTAGACCTCTAATTAGACTCCTCTAATTAGTTCATTAAATTACATTAACATAATGATTTAGGATCTAGTTATCATGCATTCAAATATAAAAGCATAAGTATAATGATAAGATGAAATTTTCTTACACTGGAAAATTTCGGCAAAATGGGCACAATAAGAAACTCTTTTCTTATTGTTCTTGAGCATGAAAATAATGGATGATCCTCCATAAAACAACCTCCAAAGTAGAAGGTCTCTTTCTAATTGCATCCAAGATTAAACCCAAATAATCTTACCTTATTATTAACTAGATAATAATAAGTAAGACAAAATACTATTAATATTATTGTATTTCTACACTAGTAATATGTAGAGAATATTAGTGTATAAGAGAGTTTAGAGAGAAGTTGAGTTTAGAAAGAGAAGTGGAAAAATAAGCAAAATGAAGTAGTGCAAAAATGAACAACTTTTGTTCAATTTAAGGCCATTATGGCCGGCACATATGAGCACAAAGAGGGCTCCATTTTGCTTATTTTATTCTTTGTCTAAGATGGTAGAGTGTAGGTAATGTATTGATGATTAAAGCATGAAAGCCATGTCACAATCAAAATGGAGTATTGTGTAAGAAAAGAACAATAATCATGCCCTTTGCACATTTACAAAACCGGTGCACATATGTCCATTATGGACCATTTTGATTTTTGATATTTGTCCCACAAATACTTATTAATCATATGCTTAATTATCTTGTATAATTAAGTGTTAATTTGATCATATAACAATTATATGACTCAAATTAATAATCAATATACAATCAACTTTTAAGTGATATTTAACCATTATATCAATATATAATGGGTTCCACAATGTCCAGTTAATTTATTTTACAACTCTTTGTAAATATAATTAACTAATTACCTCTACCTCAAAATATATGCATAACCTCAACTAATTTAATGAATTAACGATTAATCACTAAATTAAATCTTATTTAATCGTATTAAAATAAGACGTAAAATTTATGCAGTCAGTTATCGTATAATTGACTAATAAACTTAAGTGGAATGAGTTCCTAACTCAATTTCCAATAAACAACTCTCGTAACTAAACGTACATATCAAATATATGTAATGCCCTAATTAAACTGTATCGTATACAAATAATTAGTATTCTATTTGGTTCTCATCCTATAGGTGTGACCTAAAGGGATCAGTTGATTACCGCCGTCATACAACAATAATGTCAAACTCTAGTCAGCCAAGCGTTACCGATTTACGTTAATCAACTGACGTGGAGTATCAAAATATACTAATCATGCCACGTATATTCCAAATGAGATTTATTATATAAATGCACTATTGTGGAGGACACTTACTCCAACAATCTCCCACTTGACCGATACAAGTTGTGCATGTAGCAACATTATTGCGGAGGACTCCTCCTCCTACAATTTCTCCCACTTGTCTCGACAAGTTGTGTGCTACCGATTCTCTTGTCTCTTTTGCGTCACATCCTCCCACTCATTGCAAGGTGTCTTACAGGTCGCACTTGCAATTGAAATTATAAATAGAGTGGTTTTCTCGATCTGGGAGAGTAACTGTTTGACCGGAAAATCTACCAGAGATCTCTTCCGAGCGTGGCCACGCATTTCCAGTTACTACTCCTCGAGTGGCCCGAAGATGTTAATACCCAACGTGGGTGGACAATTCCTGTTGACCCATCTTACACTGTATGATGCAGATCACCATGACCCAGAAGATGTCCAGCGGCCTCCTTTCACGGCACGACCTAGGACAAAAACCAAAGTCAATCGGAAACTACACCGACTCAGGTAAATGGTCGCCAGTCTAAAGAATCGACTCATAGGAATAAAATAGAAATCCCCGCCACGACCAGGCTTCAACAATTTTGATAAGGGACTCTATTATGGTCACTGCCCGACAGAGTGTCTCCACAGTATGTCTATGTAAACGACCAGTCATCTCCATAACCCCATGGTGCTTAACCAACCATCGATCGACTTACAATCTAGTCACTTCGAGACGTCACCTCAAATGAGTGACTAGGGACAAAACACTAAGTTCATCCTGTTCACTTGAATTGGGTTCAACTTTTCTTTCAACCAATTCGGATAAACAAAGTATTAAAATTTAGTCAAACTAAATAAGGAGTTTTAATGAAACTCTAACAATGAATGCGATTATCTAATATTTGGAAATATTGATACGCTATCAATAATTTCATATCTCATAATCTCCAGCAATTCAGGTACATATTTCAATCTCCATTGAAATGACATGACTATCATGTTCAGCCTGCAAAAGACATGGCTAATGGATTAGCAATACTTGCATCTTTCCCATCGTTCTGATTGCTATTTCTCTTTGTCTACGTAATCTCATATTACATAAAACTTTCTGAGTACATGTCTAGGTTAGAATCTAGACTTAGGACTCTTGGCCTAAAGGTAGCTCCCACTGTTTTACCAGTACAATGGGATAGGATATACAGCTATATGAACTATTTCTAGTCCCTCCAATACTGTCGAATCCAAGCTACTTTCATATGCATCATCATATGACACAATGTACTCCATTTCCGTTGTGAAATCCGCAATGATAAATTGCCTGGAACACTTCCAGCGGATACATGACATTTATATTTGAAAATGTCACTCCTACTTGGAACCTTTCCAATAGTCTTTTCTGCTTGGAACTCTTCCAACAGATAAATCTTCTATAAAACACAGCCAGTTCGTGATTTTAAATCACTTTGATTCGTTTGGAAACTGAAGTCTGTGTAAACTCTTACACACAACTCACTGTAAACTCCAAACACATGGAACATATTTTTAGTCGTTCGCAAGCACTTAAGGATGTTCTTTATGGCTATCAAGTGACTCTCACTTGTATTTGATTACAAATGATTTGTCATACTCAAAGCATGCGAAATGTCGAATTGAGTATACATCACAGCGTATAAAATTGATCCCGCAGCGGAAGCAAAAGGAATCAATTATCATGTGTTCAACTTCCTTGAACTAGTCAAAGATCTTATCAATATAATAATTTTGACTCAATGCTAATATCCTTTTAGATTTATCTCCATAAGTCCAGATATCTAAAAGATGTATTCTACTTCTCCAAAATCTTCCATCATCTAAAATGATCAATATGTCTCCACATATAAGACTGATGAAAACCATATTACTCCCACTAAATTTCATGTATAAACATAATTCCTCGAGATATCGAGAAATATTTTATGACATGATTGACACACTAATTCCAACTCTTTTGTGCTTACTTAAGACATACTCTTAAGCTTGCAAATTAACTTAGGATAATTAGGATCTACGAACCCACAGGTGAATATAAAATATACTACCTCTTCTAGAATCGTATTCAAGAAGGTGGTTCTCGAGATTCAGTTGGCAACATACTATTATGATATGCTGTAATCGCTAAGTATATTCGAATGGATCAAAGAATTAAGGTTGGTGCAAAACTCTTTGCCTACCAAGTTATCTTTGAAAACATTTTAATGTTCAGCCATGCAAATTTCGATCTTAAAAATCAATTTACATTGAAGAGGTCGTACTTCTTCAAGTAAAATTTACCAGGTCATATACCTGACCATCACGCATGGAGTCCATTACGAATCGCATGACTCTAAGCCATAGCAAGAAATTGGGACTAGAAACAGTCATTTATAAGTCACAGATTAGAATTCATCACTATTAAGGAGTTCTAAAATTCCACCTGACCTCCTAGGTTACGAAGAAACAACTACTGAACAAGCAATGAGGACACTTTTCCGGACCATATGCTCAGTTTGTGGCTCTTGAAACATTTTCTCCCACTCTGTCTTATCAAGAAATAATCGTATTTTTATTGAAAGACAGCATCATGAGACACAAACGCTTCTTTCTCGTGGTTAATGTAGGATTATTGAGCACTTGTTTTATTTGGATAACTTATAAATTAGGTACGCTACCTATCCATATCGTATATGAAATAAAATACGACTGTTTTAAATGTGCTTTGATATGGTGGGAAAAGAAATAGCAGACAAAAATATTAAGATCCCAAGGTTAGTCAAATGGCTCAGTTTGACTTGACAAAGGCAAAACCATATCGTATAAGGTTCTGTTTCTCTATGCAACAACACCCTATCTCATAATGTGTGTTAGATAAGTTAACTCGTGAAACTATTTCACAATACTTTTGGTGAAAATCAAAGTCAATACTTAGATATTTGTAGTTACGATTTACTCGTAAGTCCTTGTCTAATACTCTTGGTGATTAACTACTTCACATTGAAGCTCTTTGAACTTTTCAAAGATTTCTCATAGCACCTCATTAAGTAGAATCAATTGAAATATCTACTTAAATCGTTGGTAAATAAAGTGAAATAGTCATAACCATCTCTGGTTGTGTTTGTTATTGGACCACGCATATTGAAATGTAATAGGGCCAATAACTCACTAGTTCGATTTCCTTTTAAAATAAAAAGGGCACGAATCATCTTGCCTTGAATACAAGATTCGCACGCACCATAAGATTCAAAATCAGATGGTTTAGGGATAGTTGTCAATACTAGCCTCTTAATGTGCTACACAATCCAGAATTAAGATTAGATAAGGGTCACCAATTTTGAGCCTTTCCAATCTATATGACAAGTAATTACTAGTTTAGGTCAAGAATATAATTACCTTTGATTGGTATGGGATAACCATTGACCAAGTATAGGCATAAAAAGATACAACGCTTGTTATATTCACAAAAGTGAAACACTTGTGTCGTACACTAAAGTAGATACTATATTCTTTATTTAGAGGTCATGTACATAATAACGTTTATTAAAGTATACCTCTAAATCCAAAACTAGATTGATCACATTATAAATTTTATATGTCTCTATAGAAATAAAACTACAATAGTTATATTTCCCTTGTAGGTCGACATTTAATCATGGTTAGTCGTCGCACGAATCATTATTATATGCATTGAATACATTGATGAAAAACCATAATGGGTATCTAATACCCAAAAATTGCATTTAGCAAAATAAATGTCGATCATATAGATATTATGGGTGAAAATAGTACACCCAATTTCTAACTCTTTAGAAAACTTGGGGCAGATTCTTTTCTTGTGTCCTACACTGTAAAATAGAATCGTCAAAAGTTGGGTTTGACACCTTGCTTGGGTTTTGACTTTACTATTCAAAATAGTCTTGCCTTTTTCCCTTGCCTTGTACCAAACTTGTGCCAACCTACTCTTGAACCTCGTCTTAACAATTAAGAATATAAACATCAATCTTAGTGCTCCCACTCACTTTCATGAATCTCTATTTAGACAAGTATATTAGAATTATTGTGAAGACTATTCGTCATTTCATTCATGGTTTTACCTTTAAAAGGATAAACCTTTCATGAAGTGACTACGGTATTTGGTTATTCACGATTTTAAATAAATCGATTAACCTAGTCGTCCCAACTGATTTGGCCTCTTTTGAGGTAAGCCTCGATAAGGAGCATAATGACGACATACCAAAATACAAATATTTTCTTTGGAGCAAAAATTGATTCTACCATTGTTATAAGAAGACGTCACTAAAAATCAAAACGTTTTTTACATAGTGTGACTTATGCATTTACTCTTCATAAGAGACATTTGCAATGGTGAATATGAGGATCAAAAGATAAAATTCATTTTGTCTTTAGCTACTGTGGTTTAAATGGAGATCGCAATCAAAATGCTACCGTATAAAATAATGGAAACCTTTTCCACGATTGAACGGATTTACAAGTTCATAGAAGGATAAAATATTAGTCATTTGTGCGTATAAATATGAACGGAAAATAAACATTCATTGCTTATATATAATTTACTTGTAAAACAATTTTAAACAAGTCACTCATATAATGACCCCTCACGAAATTACATAAGTGATTCCAAGACCCATCTTTAGACAAAAATAGTCATCGCATGCTACCTTCATCTAAAAATGGTAAGTCAATACTTGACTAATTCTACACTTAGAACTCTTGGTTGACGGATTTCAACTAAATCCCTCTCCTAGTCCCAAGATAACGCTTATCTCGTTGAGTCCAATCCAATTTTGGCTTGTGATCGTATCACCCTACTTACCCGAGGTAAAAAGGGACCCACGAGCGTGGTAGCCCTAATAAACACGGGATTCATAGGTGCTTCAATTGGTAAGGCTAATTCTCAATTTTTTTTTTTAAAGTTATGTGAGAGGTCTTGTCAATTTTGTTATTAATTCCCTATAAGCGAACTAAGTTGGTGAATTTTGAATAACTTTGAATTGACAATCGAGAAATAAAGTGGCGATTTTGGCATGAGCGGAAAAATAAATCAAGCGAATAATAAATCCTAGTATGGCCACCTAGCTAATCTAATTAACTAGTAGATTACAAAATCGGAAACCAACTCCTTGGACCCTTGCCTCTTCATGGCACCGTCTTTTGGAACACCGACTTCGGGAATCTCCATCTCTATAATAATTAATTACAAAAAGATACAAATAAAACTTCCTATTATACATTTGATCTAAAAATGAAATTAAATTATTACAAACGGCGATACGAGATCGCAAATAAAATTACAACCGAATCGGTATTCCCTTACATTACGGGTAATACCGATTAAAATAATCTAGGCCATACTACGTACAACTTGCATTAAAAATTAAATAAATGACATTCATTCATTCAACAATGACAACATAAATAAAATTCTGTAAAAATCATACCAAAATCGCCCTTAATACTTATCATGCTCATTCTAGCTCGGTTTTATGGATTTTATCGATTTTTAACAATTAAAAATCACTAATCAACACTTAAATCTTATTTAAGCTCAAACTAATTATCTAAACTGATTTAGAACTCGAAATTAGTCCCCACTAACTTTTTTTGTATTTAATTAGTTCGAATTGATCGTATTTGCTAAATATAGAGGTTTAATCATAACATTTATGAAATAAACCCAAAATAAAATATAAAAATCATAAAACTTTGAAACCAAAAATTTTATACAAACTGGAACATTTCCAGGAACTCTAAAAACCAGAAACATTTTCCCAAAAAAATTTGAATAAATTTTATGAACAAATAACTTAATATTCAACGGTTTTCTCAAATAAAAACCATTAAATATAGTAAAATAGTGAAACAAATTATAAAATTTCACCAAGATGATATAAATCAGATTATAAAATGTACAAAAAATTTCAAGACCATAAAAGGACGTTTCAATTTTATGATCATAATAATCTCACTTTATTGACTTTTATCTTATAAAAATCAATCATCATGCAAAACTTAATTAAAAGTCACGAAATTTTACATACAGTATGTACAACATGCATGTGAGATCATATCAAAATTTCATGGCAAGAATCAACATGCAACTATTTTTAGTTAACTTTTAACATAAAATATGCATATTAACATGATTTAAAGGCCATGAATCAAAATAAATAGCAAATTAAACCCTAAAATCACCAAATTTGACCAAAACCATTTTGAGGTCAGTAGGCATGCATGCAAATCAAAAATTTCGTGCAAACCAATTTTTAACACAAATTTTCAATTTTACCCAAGTTATCGTATAACTCGATTTTAATGCTTAAAATCAACATGCATGTAACAATTGAGCTCTGATACCACATGAAAGTCCTAGACCTCTAATTAGACTCCTCTAGTTATTTCATTAAATTACATTAACATAATGATTTAGGATCTAGTTATCATGCATGCAAATATAAAAGCATAAGTATAAAGATAAGATGAAATTTCCTTACATTGGAAAATTTCGGCAAAATGGGCACAATAAGAAACTCTTTTCTTATTGTTCTTGAGCATGAAAATAATGGATGATCCTCCATAAAACAATCTCCAAAGTATAAGGCCTCCTTCTTGTTGCACCCAAGATTAAACCCAAAATAATCTTGACTTATTATTAACTAGATAATAAGCAAGACATAATACCACTAATATTGTTGTATTACTATACTAGTAATATGTAGAGAATATTAGTGTATTAGAGAGTTTAGAGAGAAGTTTAGTTTAGAAAGAGAAGTGGAAAAATAAGCAAAATGAAGTAGTACAAAAAATGAACAACTTTTGTTCAATTTAAGGCCATTATGGCTGGCACATATGAGCACAAAGAGGGCTCCATTTTGCTCATTTTATTCTTTGTGTAAGATGGTAGAGTGTAGGTAATGTATTGATGATTAAAGCATGAAAGTCATGTCACAATCAAAATGGTGTATTGTGTAAGAAAAGAACAATAATCATGCCTTTGCACATGTACAAAACCGGTGCACATATGTCCATTATGGACCATTTTGATTTTTGATATTTGTCCCACAAATACTTATTAATCATATGCTTAATTATCTTGTATAATTAAGTGTTAATTTGATCATATAACAATTATATGACTCAAATTAATAATCAATATAAACTCAACTTTTAAGTGATATGTAGTCATATATCAATATATAATGGGTCCCACAATGTCCATTTAATTTATTTTACAACTCTTTGTAAATATAATTAACTAATTACCTCTACCTCAAAATGATACATAAACCTTCACTAATTTAATGAATAAATCTGAAGTCACTAAAGTAAACTTATTCAAGCGTTATTAAAATTAAGATATAAAATTTATCAGTCAGTTATAGTATTAATTGGACTAATAAATTAAGTGGAATGTAGGTGCCTTAACTCAATTTCCAATAAAGCAACTCTCGTAAACTAAGCTAATATCAAACAATATAGTCATGCCTAATTAAAATGAATCGTATACAAATAATTAGTATTCTATTTGGGTCATAAGACTATAGGTTGTGACCTACCAAAGGGATCAGTGATTACCGCCGTCTACGAACAATAACTCCAAACTATAGTCAGCCAATGTTACCGATTACGTTAATCAAATGACGCTGAGTATCAAAATATAAATAATCATGACACGTATTAAGCAAAGAGATTGATTATATAAATGCACTATGTGGAGGACACCTATCAACCAACTGTTCCTCACAGGTACTTTGGTGCTTGGGTTGTACTTTGCCCCCGTTTTCAAGCTAGCTTGGGGGAGCTGCTGCACGGTTGTATGTTTTCTTTTATTTCTTTACCATTTTGTTGAGTCGTCCCCCATTCCTTTGTTGGTTATGTTGTCCTTCTTTGTGTTTTCTGCGCTTAAACCCGTTTCGCACATTGAGGACAATGTGTTATTCTAGCTTGGGGGAGGGATTTAGTTTGTGTCGTTGTTTATTTAGTCTAGTTGTTTATTGAATTTGAAAATTTTGAAAAATCCAAAAAAAATCAAAAAAATTAAAACATTTAATAAAAGTTGTGTGTTTTGTCCACCCAATTGTGTTGTGCATAATGTCATTCCTCAATGCATTTCCCTTATTGTAGCTTTTTAGCCAATGTTTCACACTTTTGACGAGATTTTGCATACATGGGGATGTCTTGTACACAGTGGGTGAGGGATTGATTTTAGACTTATTAGGCTTGATCTTGACTTTAGCAAACTACATATACGGTAAGTTAGAGCCTCCAGGGATCGGTACATCTATACCCGATCCCAATTAGGTGTGTGTAGTTTCTCCTTATGATTTGTGTCACATTAAAAACGCACAAGTATGGTTTTCATTCCATTTCTAGTGCATTACATTCATGATTTAAAAAAGCATTTGAAGCCATTCACTTTGAATCCATTGCCTAAATTTAGCCCATTTTCACATTGTTTCACATTTCATTAGCTACATGTAAAAATATTGCCTACCTTGTTAAGTTAGTAGCTATACCGTTTGTGTTTGCGTGCTCATTTGGGATATTGTTCAAGTTATGTCAAAGTGATCTTGATTGGACGGAATTACTGATTGCCGTTCCGAAGAAAAAGAAAAAAAAGAGAGTTCAAAAGAAAAAAAAAGAGAGTTCAAAAGAAAAAAAAAAGAATGAAAAGAAAGAAAGAAGCATGTATTGAAAACAAAAAAAATGGTTTATGAAAAGAAGAAGAAGTTGTGAGTGTTATTTCCATGATCCGAAATTCAAAAAGTTGGGAAATTCACTCTTGTGTTGCCATGAGTATAAGTCAATTTGCTATTTTTGGCTTAGTTTTATTTTCTTGGGAATGATTCCGAGTTTTGATTGAGCATCCTTGCATAATTGGTATGTTGCTAGCTTGACCTTAGCTCCACATTACCATAATTCATTTGTCCACTTTGTTACCCATCTCCCATAGCCTTCTTCTTGCTTTTGGCTTCTTTCTATGCTTTTCATGATTGTTTTGACTTGTAGTTTTGGAATGTTTACCATATTAGATTGTGGGCGCATTCTCATGAGTCGTAGATAGGAGAGTGCCACTCAAATATAAAATAATATTTCCTTGATTTATATAAAAATTTGAGTGTTGAGTGCACCGTGAGAGTCCATTGTCAAAAGATCATGCAAGAGCCGAAAAGTCTATTTGATGTTCCTTATGCTGTGCCGTTATGTAAATCTCAACTATGTTTTGCATTTTACATATGCCCACGTTGTTTCGGGATGTGTTTCATTGTGCTCTATAAGCTACTTAATGGGATTTGCATTTGGTTGGATTGATTGTTGCTCGTCGCCTATGTCCTTGTCATGTTTGTTATTGTATGCTTTGCAACAGGAGTACATGACCAAGGCAAGACACAAACTCAACATCAAGACAACAACATCATTCAAGGCAACAACAACAATACAGCCAACACCATGACTAGTTATGACAATGTTTTATTCAGTCCAAGTAACCACCACCTCAGGCCAGCAAAGACAACACCACACCAGCCATAACAAAGCCTAGCCATCCACTTCCCAAGACTTAGCCACAACAACACACAGCAAACAGCAAAACAAACCCAACACAACAATAACAACCTTCAGCCACAAGCAGTCAGTCACAGTCTTTCTAAACAGGGTCCATGGGGGCCTCACACACTCAAACAAGCCTAACCAACCATCAATATTAGTCCTAGGGAGGGTCCTCTACAACTTTGTCCAGGATTTATTCTCCAGGAAATGCATACACAAAAAGTTAGCTTAGGGACAAACTCAAACTGTCCAGAATTCAGTCCTTTTTGCAGTAGTTCAAATGTCACTATCAAACTTTCCTATTTTGATCAAACCAGCTCGAGGGCCTTTTAGCAGGACCTTTGGCATTCATCCCACTTCATTTGAGCTCAATAATCAAGCTTGAAAGTCCACTCCTTCACCAGATCAACCTAAACAACCCAATTAAGTCAGATTGTCTCATTAGAACTGTTTTTCTACTTTATTGCTTTAGTTCTGAACAATGTAGCTGTTATTTCTGTTTCTTTTGCAAGTCAATTGTGGCCCTAGGATGTATTGAACGAGTAGGATGTAATCTCCTTGCCTATATAAGGCCATTTCCTAATGAATGAAAGGCAGATTTGAAGTAAAACATAAAACTGAAACCTTGTTTCTGTTAACATCTCTTGGCTGTGTGCTTGAGACAACTTCCTTTGCTTTGTGCTTGGAAGTGAGCTAAGACCCTTAGTTGTGTGCTGGGATCAAGTTCAACCCTCAACCATTGGCTTTGTGCTTTGGTTAAGGTTCTATCTTCTTCCTTCAGCATTCAGTCCAAACAAAAACAGAGCAAACTTCAAGTGTGTGACCTTAGTTCAAATTGTCATTGTTTTTAGCTTGTTTCTGAATAGTTTCATTGCAAATTGGTTATCAGGGCTTTGGTTTGTGAGTTCATTTACCTAACTACATTAAAAATACAAAAATCAACCATGAGTGAAGAGAGAATCACAGGTCTTGAAAACACAGTTCAAGGTCTTGCTAGAACTACAATAGAGGTCTCCAGATTTTTCAATGAACTCCTTGAGGGCCAACAGAACAATGATACAAGGGGAGGCAGAGGTCGAGGAAGAGGAGCACCTTTCCCACATGGAGGAAGGAGGAGGCAACATGTAGATCAATTTGAAATGTCAGACTCAGATGGCTCAGATCAAAGTCTTCTCAGACACCAAGACAAAGACATAAAGGTAGAAATCCCTGACTTTCTAGGTAGCATGAACCCTGATGTTTCCTAGATTGGCTAAGGTCTGTAGAAAGAGTCTTTGAGTTTAAAGGATACACTGATAGAAAGGCTTTTAAGGTTGCTATCATGAAACTAAAAGGTTATGCCTCACTGTGGTATGAAAACATGAAAACCTTGAGGGTTAGAGAAGGGAAAGAACCTGTTAAGTCATGGCTCAAATTGAAAAAGAAAATGAGGGCTAAGTTTGTCTCTAGGGACTACACTCAGGACATGTTCATTAAGCTCACTCACCTGAAACAAGACCAAAGACCTGTAGAGTCTTATCTAAGGGACTTTGAACAACTCACATTGCAATGTGAGGTTGTTGAGAAATCTGAGCAAAAGATAGCAAGGTTCTTAGAAGGTTTGGATGAGAGGATAGCTAGTAAAGTCAGGCTACAAAATATATACTCCTTTGAGGAAGCTGTCAACTTGTCTTTGAGGGTAGAAAAGTTGGGGAAGGGAAAGGCCAGTGCTTCTAAGACACCTGCTAGAACCCCCACCTTCAAACCTTTTGTAGGAGTCAAGATAGGAGAACCTGTGGTTCCTATTAAAACCCTTTTCAACCCTGATAAAGGCAAGGCTGTTGATGCAGGCCAAAGAAAAACCACCCCCCTAAAAAAATGTTTTCAATGCCAAGGATATGGACATTTTGGTAGAGAATGTCCATCTAAGAGAGCTATGAGCACCCTAGAAGTAATTCATTGGGGAGAGGATGAGGTGTTAGTCTGTGATGATGACATGGAAGAGCCTGAGGTAGAGGCTAGTGAGGAGTTGATAGAGCCTGATGCTGGGTTAAGTTTGGTAACATGGAGGGTAATGCATAATCAACCCCAGCCCTTGGAAGAGGACTAGAGACACCAGATCTTTAGGACCAGATTTACTATCAAGGGTAGAGTGTGTAACCTCATTATTGATGGTGGAAGCTGCACTAATGTGGCCTTCAAAACACTGATAGACATACTAGCTCTACCCACCAAGGACCACCCCCTACCTTACAAACTCAGATGGCTAAACAAAGGGGTTGAGATCAAGGTGGATAAGCAATGTGCTGTACCTTTCTCAATTGGTAAAGGGTATGTGGATGAAAGTCTTTGTGATGTTATGCCTATGGATGCCTGTCACCTCTTGCTTGGGAGGCCATGGGAGTTTGATAGGGATGCCATTCACTATGGGAGGGACAACACCTACACTTTTAAGTATGGGAAGAAGAAAATCACCCTAGCACCTTTACCACCTGCTTTAAAGATCAACCCAACCGCCATGAGTGAGGCTTCCAAGGAAGTCATGTTGATAAGTGAATCAGAAATAGTACAAGAGCTAAGTGAGTAACAACCTGTGTACATACTACTTGCCAAAGAGACTGGGATACGCATTGTTGATATCCCTGAGGAGGTCAAGTCTATCCTAGAAAGTTATGGTGATGTCTTTCCTACTGAACTCCCTAGTGGACTGCCACCACTTAGGGGAATAGAACACCACATTGACCTTGTACCTGGAGCTATCTTACCCAACAAGCCAGCTTACAGGAGTGATCCTAAGGCTACACAGGAGCTCCAACTCCAAGTAGGTGAGCTACTAAACAAGGGCTATGTAAGGGAGTCCCTCAGCCCTTGTGCTGTACCATCCTTGCTAGTACCAAAGAAGGATGGGACTTGGCGTATGTGCATTGACAGTAGGGCCATCAACAACATTACCATCAAGTATAGGTTCCCCATACCTAGACTTAATGATATTCTGGATGAGTTGAGTGGGGCTCAAGTATTCACAAAAATTGATCTAAGGCAGGGCTACCACCAAGTAAGGATAAGAGCAGGGGATGAATGGAAAACAACTTTCAAAACTAAACATGGGCTCTATGAATGGTTGGTAATGCCTTTTGGGTTGTCTAATGCCCCTAGTACCTTCATGAGGTTGATGACAGAGGTCGTAAGACCCTACTTAGGCAAATGTGTGGTGGTTTACTTTGATGTTATTCTTATTTACAGTTCAACTAAGGGAGAACATTTGCAGCATCTGAAATTGTTGTTTGAGGTCCTAAGAGAGAACAAGTTGTATGGAAAACTAGAGAAGTGCACCTTCATGCAGCCTGAGGTTTATTTCCTTGGGTTCATCATTTCTAAGAAAGGAGTAGCAGTTGATCGTGAGAAAGTTCAAGCAATCAAAGAACGGCGCCTTCCTCAAACTGTTACTGATGTTAGAAGTTTTCATGGGTTAGCCTCTTTCTATAGGAGGTTCATACAAGGGTTTAGCTCAATCATAGCCCCTATTACTGAGTGCATGAAGAAGGGAGAGTTCAAGTGGAATGAGAAGGTTGAGAAGTCCTTCAACCTGATCAAGGAGCTATTGTGTAAATCTCCAATATTGGTTCTACCAGATTTTAACAAACTCTTTGAGGTAGAGTGTGATGCCAGTGGCCTTGGCATAGGAGCTGTGCTTACACAAGAGAAGAAGCCTGTTGCATACTTCAGTGAGAAGTTAAATGGGGCTAAGCTTAATTACTCAACATATGCCATTGTGAGAGCATTGAACCATTGGGGACACTACTTAAAGCCTAAGCCATTTGTGCTACATTCTGATCATGAGGCTCTCAAATACATCAATGGACAGCATAAACTCAACCCCAGACATGCCAAATGGGTAGAGTTCTTGCAATCCTTCTCATTCTCCAGCAAGTATATAGAGGGCAAGAACAATATTGTGGCTGAGGCATTGTCTAGGAGGTCTGTGATGTTAACATTCATGGAACAAAGGGTGTTGGGATTTGAGTTCATGAAAGAACTCTATAAGGAAGATCCAGATTTCAAGAATGAATGGGAGGTGCATCAAGAAGGGCAAGTTAAGAAAGGGAGCAAGTACACAGCTCAGGAAGGCTACTTGTTCTATGGAAACAAACTATGTGTGCCTAAGGGACCTTATAGGGGACTGCTGGTCAAAGAGGTTCACTCCAATGGCCTTGCTGGTCACTTTGGGGTGCAGAAGACCTATGACATATTGCAAGATCAGTTCTATTGGCCTAAGATGCTCAGTGATGTGCAAGATGCCCTCAAAAGGTGCAGGTCTTGTCAACTAGCCAAAGCACATTTTCAGGCTGGCCCATACACACCACTCCCAGTACCAAACAAGCCATGGGAAGATCTCAGCATGGATTTCATTGTAGCCTTACCAAGAACTCAAAGGGGAAAGGATTCCATCATGGTGGTTGTAGATAGATTCAGCAAAATGGCACATTTCATTGCTTGTAAGAAGACTGAGGATGCTTTGGGGGTAGCTGAACTATACTTTAGGGAGGTTGTCAAGTTACATGGGGTACCTAGAAGCATTGTCTCAGATAGAGACACAAAGTTCATGAGTCACTTCTGGAGAACCTTGTGGAAGCTATTGAAGACCAGGCTATTGTTTAGTACTTCTCACCATCCCCAAACTGATGGGCAGACATAAGTCACTAACAGGACACTAGGAAAGATCTTAAGGAGCATTGTTTCTAAGTCATTAAAAGATTGGGACCTCAGGCTAGCACAAGCTGAGTTTGCCTTCAACAGAGCTCCTTCCAGCAGTACAGGTAAAAGTCCTTTTGAAACAGTTTATGGAACTAATCCTCTCATGCCTACAGACCTAGCACCAGTCAAAGGAAGCAAAGCAAGCTATGATGCAAAGAAAAGAGTTGAGCAAATGATACAGATTCATGAGAAAGTCAAGAAGCAGATTGAAAGGTCCAATGAGTTGTACAAGGCTAGGTCCAAAGGGCCTAAGAAAGCAAGGGAGTTCAAGGCAGGGGATCTTGTATGGTTGCATTTAAGAAAAGAGAGATTTCCAGACAAGAGGAGAAACAAGCTCATGCCAAGAGGTGATGGACCATTTGAGATATTGGAGAAGATAGGCACAAATGCTTACAAAGTGGATCTACCAGGAAGCTATGGTGTCCATGGTACTTTCAATGTTGGAGACCTGAGCCCCTACCATGGTGAATCAGATGATGAAGGTGATGAAGATTTGAGGGCAAATCCTTTTCAAGAAAGGGAGGTTGCAACAGGAGTACATGACCAAGGCAAGACACAA
>JAIUZE010071287.1:0-12711 GCA_022085475.1 Heliosperma pusillum | reverse complement strand
CAGCTATTCCATTCCCCGTCTCATGACATAACCGTACACGAGAAACTCTACTAGGCGACCCCCTAAGCAGAGATGGCTAGTACTTAAGCTGGCTCCATTCCTAAAATGAAATCGGCAGCCATGCCCTGACTTGGATATAAACCCACCAAGCCGAGACACAAAAGCTATCAAGCAGTGAACTCCATATGCTCGTTAAAGATAGTACGGCCTATCAATGTCGTGGTCCAAGATACTCATTTAGAATTAGTATGGTCAAGACGCCATATACTCATAATTCTCTATGGGTACTTAGTCAACACGACATATATCATACAATTAAACAGTCACGGGAAAAACTTCCTATCATGTGACTAATTGCATATAAATCATATTCAAATATCATATAGCCTCATATCTACTAAGGCTCATTCATTCATTTATCAAATAAAACCTTACTTGAAGACAAATCCCCGACCCGAGTCCCGCGACGGGTCATCAGTCAAAACGGGGCTGACTAGATCTTAGTTTGACCAAACCCGTTTGGTCAAACCGGCTAGAAACAGAGTCTTTATCACATAGACTTAACCATAAAAATCAACATATTCATTACATGTTATTTTATTAATTTCTAACATGTGAATTATTATATCATACTAAAACCCGCTTGACTTAAAGGATATCAATTTAAACTACGATCTCGTATTATAATTTCTAACATGTGAGAAATAATAATTTTATGAAAAACCTTTTTAATTAAATATTTTACTTATTAATATTTCCCACTTGCTAAATATTAAAAAACACGATAAAAATGACGATAACTCAAAAACCGTCACAAGTCCCAAAGTGGGACCCACGGGCTGAGTTGGGCCGGACCCCACATGGGCCTGGATGGGCCCACGGACAGATTTGGGCCTGTTTTGGCTGTTTTGACAATTTTAATAAAAACCGTTTCTAATTATTTCCCGCATGCTTTAACATAATTAAAACCCGTCAAAACAACAACATAAAAATCAAACATCGACACAACCCAAAGACCAAAACCCGGACCCACCATGAACCAGCCCAGACCGGCCTGGACCGGGCCTGAACCGGCCTGAACCGGCCTGGTTTGGGTCCGGTTTAGGCTGATTTTTCCAGCCCCTTTACACGGTTCTCACAACTCCAATTCCAAATTAATTCTAACATGTTTTAATTATCAAACACCCATTTTAACCACCAATTTAACCATCCATCATACAAAAATCATTATTATGAACAATCATCCAAATTCATCAAGAACAACCAACATGTTATAAATTCATAAAACACAATAATAACCACTACTTAACATGTTACTAACTAAAAATCCTTAAATCATAATAACATGAACCAAAACAAAAGATGAACCAAAAATAAAAGAAACAAAAGCTATGTAACATTAAATCGTCGAGTAACTCGGAATCGTTACCTTAGCTAGCAAGACCAATTAGCATCAAAATAAGAAGTATAAAATATGAAACCCGTCTACTAATCTTCACCCTATAAGAAATGACAAGAAAAACATTATTAGAACTTAAACATAATTTTCCATAATTAAATGTTGAAAACGATTTTGACGGAATTGAAAATAAACCGTACTAGAAGATGGAGAGCGAAGAGGAGATTCTAGAAATATAAGTTAGGACGGATTTAGATAAGAAATGAAGGTTTTATGAGGATTTTGCTCAAGAACGATGAAGAACGGATGAAGAACACGAAGAACGCTCAAGAACGATTAAAGAAAGTGATAATTTGATCTTAATTTGATTTATTGTAAAATGAAAAGTTGTTGGTGAGTAATGATGGGTGAGGGAGCCGTGTAAATATAGAGGGATTAATGAGTCGGGTTTTGAAATTGGTGTTACGTAATTGACTCGGGTTTTATTATTATAATACGATAATTAATTAGATATTAAGTTAATTAAATTAAATATCAAGATATTATGTTATATTAATCAAAAGAAATGAAAATATCAAGCCCTATTAGAGGGTAGGAGAGCCGTGTGGCTTTGTGATTATCGGGTCAGTTTTGTAAACGATTTGCGTAATTTTCGTTAACTGATCGATAAAGTTAATAAATATCTAGATATTTTGATTAGTTTAATCAAAACAATTAAAATATCTAATTGTGAGTGGAAAACGATGACACGCGCGTGTGACTCATGCCAAAGTCGGAGTTTCGGTTTTGTTTCGGGATTTACGATGAGTCGGGAATAGTTAAATGACGTTCGGTTAAAACCGTAAACGTTATTCTTTAAATTCCGAATAAATTCAAAATAATTATATTAAATTATCATAAATCTAATAAATCTTAATAAAATAAATTAAAAATATTATTTTTTTAAATAAAATTTCGGTCTTCAAAATTACAAGGCGAGTCGGAAAAAGTCAACGAAAGTCAAAGTCGACTTAAAAGTCAAGAAAAGTCAAAGATGACTTAAAAGTCAAGAAAAGTTTATGACGACTTAAAAGTCAAGAAAAGTCAATGACGACTTTAAAAAGTCAAGAAAAGTCAAAGACGACTTAAAAGTCAAGAAAAGTCAAAGATGACTAAAAACGGGATTTTCATGAAATCTCTCAGAAATTCCAAATACGAACTCGGAATTTCAAAATACGACTCGGAACAAAAATTTCTATTTTAAAAACTTAAGTCTGCTGAAAAGTGTTAGTAAATATTTTTTACTAGAAAAATTGGGTACTTTTCGGCTTGTTACACCCTATAATTTCAGTCCAGGTCCAATAACAATCACAACCAGAGATGGTTATGACTACTTCACTTTATTTACCGACGATTTAAGTAGATATTGTATTTGTTTCTACTTAATGAGGTGCTATGAGAAATCTTTGAAAAGTTCAAAGAGCTTCAATGAGAAGTAGTTAACTACCAAGAGTACTAGATCAAGGACTTACGATCAAATCGTAACTATAAATATCTAAGTATTGACTTTGATTTTCACCAAAAGTATTGTGAAATAGTTTCAAGAGTTAACTTCTATAACACACATTATGAGATAAGGTGTTGTTGAATAGAGAAACAGAACCTTATACGATATGGTTTTGTCTTTGTCTAGTCAAACTGAGCCACTTGACTAACCTTGGAATCTTATTATTTTTGTCTGCTATTTCTTTCCCCACCATATCAAAGCACATTTAAAACAGTCGGATTTTATTTCACATACGATATGGATAGGTAGTGTACCTAATTTATAAGTTATCTGAATGAAACAAGTGCTCAATAATCCTACATTGAGGACGAGAACAAAGCGTTTGTGACTCGTGATGCTGTCTTTCAAAAAAAATACGATTATTTGTCGATAAGACAGAGTGGGAGAAAATGTTTCTAGAGCCACAAATTGAACATATGGTCCGGAAAAAGTTTCCCCATTGCTTGTTTAGTAGTTGTTTCTTCGGAACCTAGGAGGTCAGGTGTAAGTTTTTCACTCTTTAATAGTGATAAATTCGTATTACTTTTAGAAAGTGACTCACGTGTGAATTATAAGAGACTGTTTCTAGTCCCAACTTCATGCTATGGCTTAGAGTCGTGCGATTCGTAATGGACTTCATGCACGATTTGTGACCTGGTTAATTTCACTTGAAGAAGTATGACCTCTTTAGTGTAAATTGATTTTTAAGATTAAAATCTGCATGGATGAAAATTAAAATGTCTTGAAACATAAATTGGTAGGCAAAGCGTTTACACCAATTACAATGCCTTGATCCATTTGATAACACTAAGCGATTAAAGCATATCATAATAGTATGATGTCAATTGGATCTCAAGAACCACCTTCTTGAATACGATTCTAGAAGAGGTAGTATATTTTATATTCACCTGTGGGTTCGTAGATCCTAATTATCCTAAATTAATTTTCAAGCTTAAGAGGATGTCTTAAATAAGCACTAAAGAGTTGGAATTAGTGTATTTTAGCAAAACATTTATGTAATTTTAGTTTTTATGGGTGTAACTTCATACTTTTATGAGTGTAACTTTATTTTTTTAATACAATTTGGTAAATAAAATTTTTAAATTATGTAAGGTATTGTGATTTTGAGTATATTAACTTAAGTTTGAACAATTTGATGTAACTTTAGTTCATTTTCATGTAACTTTAGTCCAATTTTATAGAATATTAATCAAATTGGATTAACTTTAGTCCAATTTGTCTAATTTTAACAACTTTAGTCCGACCTTTATGTGTTTTTAGTCCTTCAAAAATGTAACTTTAATCTAATTTTCTGTAACTTTAATCTAATTTTCTGTAACTTTTGTCTAATTGTATGTAACTTTTGTCTAATTGTATGTAACTTTTGTCGTTATATAGTGTAACTTTACTCTAATATTATGTAACTTTAGTCTCAACTACTACAACAGCCCCAACCTTGCCGGAGCACCACAACACCACCAGTCACGCACCACCCTAACACAAATCAGAAAAAAAGGAAAACAACTCGACTACCACCAGGACCCCATCCACGACACAAATCTCAAAAAAAGGAAAAAAAAATCAAACCACCACCACAACCTCTCTATCACGACAGGAAAAAAAACAAAAGACTACCAACGACCCACCACCAACCCACCCACGACAAGATCTGAAAAAAATAAGCCAGACAAAAACCCACCTCCACCCCCACTTATAGCCAGATCTGAAAAAAAAAAGAGAAAGGAGAGGAGGATTGGTGGCGGCAGAGGAGGAACCGAGGCGGTGGCATGCGGTGCTGCAGAGAGGAGGACGAGGGAGGCATCAGGAGGATACATTAGGCAGCCGAGGGCGGAGGAAGAAGGAGGCGGCTGAGGGGAAGGAGACAGGAGGCGACCGAGGGCGGAGGAGGAAGAAGGAGGCGGCTGAGGAGGAGGAGGCAGGAGGCGACCGAGGGCAGAGGAGGAATAAAGAGGCGGGGAGGACGCAAGAGGCGACTGAGGGCGGAGGAGGAAGAAAGAGGCGGCGGGAGTGTGGGCGGTGGCGGGAGTGAGGGCGATGCAGTGGAGACGGCGAGGAGGAAGATGATAGGAGAAGAAGGGGCGGTGGGTGTTGGCGGCGTGGTGGGGGCGAGTCACCGGTAGGTGGTATGAGTTGGTGGAGGGTGGTTTGAGAGAATTAGGTAGAGAGAGAAGTGGGTAAAGAGAGGGGTAGTTTTATGAAATGACTAGGGTTTGATTGGGGTTGGGAGCTTTTATATCACCGTTTCATTTTTTGTTTTAATCTCAACCTTTCATTTATCTGATCTAATGGTTCATATTAGGACTTATGGACTCATCTAAAGAAGTTGGACTTATGTGATCCCATATATATATATATATATATATATATATATATATATATATATATATATATATATATAGAATGAGGTTCTTGTGAGTCTAGTATCTTATGGTGAGTTGGTACTCACAAATATGGACCATTAGATAGAGTGAGATCAACGACCGACATTAAGTGACTTAAGAAATAAAACCATACAAAATTGACTCTTTCACTGCTCCCTCCATAAAACAAAAGGCCCAAAATTAATTCTGGCTCCATCAAACATCTAAAGTCATCTCTCTCCTAAGATGGCGTATAGTAATCACCATGGCTCTCGAACACCTACAATGCCGTTGTGCCACCCAACATCTGTTTGCTCCGCCGTCGCCGTTGTCTGTCGATCCCAAGCAACAGTTCGCGCACCCGCTCTCAATTCGCAACCAGAATCCGATTCAAAGCATCAACAATCCCGTCAACAATCGACCACCATGGTCCACCCACTGCTCCGCTCCGACTCCCATCACCTTATTGGAAGTGTGCTTGGTCCGGTGTTTCGATAGCATATGTCGGGAAAAAGTTGCGGTGATGATTTTGTTAAAATACGTAACATTCTAGATGCTTCAATGTTTTATATATTTGACCTTTGACTTTGGTTTCTAAAGCACAATAAAATTGTGGTTTATGCTAGTATTACTTTAGTGTGTACTGTGTAGTGGAAGTGTACTTTTTTTCTTTTTGGTAGACGACTATTGACTTCATTGCTCTTGTATTGGCTCAGGTTTCGCTGATATGAGGCTTCTAATTCCACTATTTTAGAATTAACATACTCTACTTTTCTTATGAAAGCTGGTACATTGTAAGGTTATCTGTGTATTTTGTGAAAGTAAATGGAAAAATATTGGTTCCTTTACTAGTAAATGATGGTAAGTTGGACGTAAAACCGACTTGTATAGTTAAAAACTTGAACTGAAGGATATCAACATGTAGCCCCGTACTATTATCTTGGCGTTTCAAGAGTTGCAATGTTTTTGTTGTAGTGAGGTGTTTGGGATGGCATAATTAAAAACATTAGAGTAACACATGATAATAATAGAATAATAATATAATAACCCAGATCAACAATCGGATAATGGTAAGATTAAAGTAACATTAGATAACGTTGGAATAGCAATGGATTAGCAATAGAATAACATCAGAGTAACAATATACTAACATTAGAGTAACAATGGGATAACATTAACATCACAGTAACAAAAGAATAACATCAGAGTAACAGTGGAGTGTTATTGTGATATTATTGTAGTGTTACTGTGATATTACTGTTGTGTCATTATATTGTTACTGTGGTGTTAATGTTGTGTTATTGTAGTGTTATTGTAGTGTTACTATTACTGTTGTGTCATTATATTGTTAACGTTGTGTTACTGTTGTGTTATTGTAGTGTTACTGTGACGTTACAGCTGTGTCATTATATTGTTAATGTGGTGTTACTATTGTGTTATTGTTGTGCTACTACTGTGTTACCGTAGCGTTATTGTGATGTTATTTTAGTGGGGTGGATCAACTTCATCATTTTCATTTTGCATTAACAATTTTAATATTGCTTTCGTAACATTGAGTAACACAAGAGTAAGCGTAACATAGAGTAATACATAATAACATTAGAGTAACACATATGTAAAACAAGAGTAACACACAATAACATAAGAGTAACATAGAATAACACAAGAGTAACACATAATGACATAAGAGTAACACAATAATAACACACGATAACATAAGAGTAGCAAGAGTAACAGACAATAACATAAGAGTAACACAACAATAACAATAACATAAGAGTAACAGAGTAACACAACAATAACACACAATAACATAAGAGTAACACAACTTTAACAATAGTATAAGAGTAACATACAATTACATAACAATAACATAACAATAGCAATAACATAAGAGTAACATAAGAGTAAAACAAGAGTAACAATAACATAAGAGTAACATTAGAGTAACACAAAGTAACACAACAATAACATACAATAACATAAGAGTAACACAGAGTAATCCAAGTGTAACACGGAGTAAAGTAAAACAAGAGTAAGACAAAAGTAACACAAGAGAGTAACAAAGGATACAATAATGGAATAATAACACTGAACATTACAGAGTAACATTGATGTAACAATGACCATCAATCCATGTTAACAATTATTCTCTCCGTCTTATTTATGTATTTACCTTTGATTAAAAGAATCCTCACAAAGAAGATAAATGATAAAAAAGAAGAAGTAAACGAAGTAACTAAGTGACAATGAACATTTAGAATAACAATTGAATAACACTTTCTCATTGATCAAATGTGTGAGAAATATCTGTCTTGCCTTCTCATTGATCAATAGCTAAGTATATATACAAAAACATACAACAATAAGATCCTATTATTATGGCTATGATCTTGGTTGACTAACTAATAGTAACTTGAGTATTGACAGACCAGTAAGACAAGAAAAACCAAGTACAAGTCCTCCATCATCACTATAATAAAAAAAATTACTCCACCACCATCAATACATTTACCCAATATTATTTCCACCATCCAATCCTTCGTCAATAAAATAATAAACTACTCAATTACCATTGTCTTCGACCAAAATCGGCACCTTCACCGACTGCTCAGAACCGCCACTAGAAATAGTGGCCTGTAAACATCGAGTACCGTTGGCCCTTCGCATTGAAAAATCATTGATCAATCCCCCCATATTAATTAATCAACGCCTCAGTCAAGATTCCCTAATTTCCGATCAATTCCCCCAAATCATCATCAAGTCCCACAATTGTTCTTCTTAACTTTAATCACCGTTTTTATGAGATTAATCACCTTCTCAACTACCTCCCTAAGCACAAAGTCGTCGAAATTGACAGTACATGCAACCACGTTGTTTACATTTCACTGTACGATAAAAATAACAAACCTCTTACACCACTAATCCATAAATTAGAGTTGGAGAAAATAGTAACTTAATTGCGGTAATCTAGAGACTTTAATCTCAACAAGACCATTAATAAGGAGGAATGATGAAATTAAATTGAAACACAAAGATGAAGACAAAACCTACGAGAGAAAGAGAGAAGAGATGTCAGATCTTACTTGCGTGGTTTTTGTTCATGACTAACTCGTCTTTTAATATTGGGCTTTGTTTGATGTTTTTATTTCAATCTCAGCCATCTATTTCCTCTTATCCAATGGCTGAGATTTTATTAGTACCAACTTACCGTAAGAATCAAACTCACGAGATCCCGCCTCTATATATAAATATATATATACACATCATGTACTAACAGTAATCCAATTAGTCAATTAGTAAATGTTTAGTGAATTAACAATTAATTACCAAATGTACTAACATGTACTTTATGGTGCGAGTTCTAAACTCGCTCTCTTTTTATTAAACCTCAATTGATTAACTTTTACAAGGGACTATTTTAATTGTATCATATACAAATAATTAGTCTTCTATAGAGGCATGTTCCTTTATGTGTGACCGAAATACATCAGCTGAACACCGCCGTCATACGACAGTAACGTCAAAGCCTAGTTAGATAGTCCTTACCGATATACGTTGACCGGTTAATTATAATTGCCATTAAATATCACGGTTATATTCCTTTAAGGAAATTTATTATGTAGACTCTCTATTATGGAGGACACCTACTCCAGCAATCTCCCACTTGTCTGATACAAGTTGTGCGCCACCAATTCTCTTGCCGGTTTACATCTCCCTGTCAATCTCGCACTTGAACTTCATCATATCATGAGTGGTTTCATTTATGAGGAGAGTAACTTTTAGACCGGAAAATCTACCATAGATCTCTTCCGAGCAAGGCCAAGCATTTCCAATGACTACACCTCGAGTGGCCCAAAGTGAAATTGCACTAACTCAGACTAATAGTCATCAGTCAAAAGATTTGACTCAGAGGAATAATATAAAAATCCCCGCCACCACCAGGCATCAACAACTGATTTAAGGGACTCTATAAATGGTCACTGTGATACTCCAGGTATATTAAGTCAAGTGTTTGAACCGCCTCGCGTGGCCATAGTTGTTAGGTTTTAATCTTCGATTGACCTGGTGGCTATACCTTGATGATTGGGCCGCATGTTTGGTATGTGAATCGATTTATGACAGTTCGTAAGTTTATCTTCAAGTGATAGCTCAAACACTTGGGTCTACCCCTTGGTCGTCATCTACACGCTGGTACGGTCGTTTTGGCAGTCATAAGAATTTATTTGGGGTCCGGCTCGAAATTATTTTCTATAACCGTTTTAACACTCCAAGTCGAAGCGCTCTAGAATATATTTCAAATTCTATCTTTTTTTATAAAATTATCTCGTATCTTTTTAGAAGGGAAGTAATATATCAACCACAATACCGTGGAAATCTTCCTTCTTTAGCAGGAAATCTTTGGGGAAATGATGCAGCAGGTGCTGCGCCTCTTCGAAGGATCGCAGTCCTGCTGCGCCTCTTCCCCAGTCTGTTCTTTCCAAAGTTTTAGTTGTTCTACGACTCTTTCACATTTTCTACTATAAAAGGAGAGCTCTATTCTCACTTTTTAAGGCACGCGAGTGTTCCACCCCTTCTCTTCTCTCTTTGCATTCTAGACCTTGCTCTAAGGTATCGACATCTACATACTTGATCAATCGAACACGTAAGCTCAAATCCTTCTAGGTACCTGTAACACCCGCAAATGTACCCTATTTTATTTTAATAATATTATAATATTATTAATTAGCGTAATTTTAGATTTAGATTAGAACTTAGTTTCTCGTGTCTAGTTTAGCACATCTGAGTCCGTATTCCCCCATATTTTTCCACCCACCTTATTTAACCCCTTATTCCCCCATTTTGTACTCACCCTCTTCTACCTCTCACAAACCACCAAAACCCTAACCACCATTTTTTATCAACTCAAGCTTCACTCAACCCATCTATTCCTCACCCAAATCTCTTGATTTTCATCATAATCCTCCTCACTTATCCTCCTCTACCTTGTGTGGTAATAAAGTTACCGTCTTTCTCATTTTCAATTTTTCCGTCTTTCTCAAAGGTGAATTGTATTCATCTTTTGGTGTCTTTGTGTAGGTGGAGACCTTCAAGACTCCGACAAGGATTACTATCTCCTGCAGGAAGACTTAGAAGACGATTGAAGACGCACAAAGGTAACGGGGAAGGGTTACTCGATATCAATACGTGTTTTAATACTTTAATTGATGCTTACCCAACGTTAAGTGACGATTTTTATGCGTTTAGTGAGGTTTCATATTAGTAAATGTAGTTGGAATTGGATGAGTAACTATAGAATTGGATGAGTACCTCGGGTAAGTAGGGTGATACGATCACAAGCTAAAATTGGATTGGACTCAACGAGATAAGCGTTATCTTGGGACTAGGAGATGGATTTAGTTGAAATTCGTCAACGAAGAGTTCTAAGGGTAGAACTAGTCAAGTAATGACTTACCGTTTCTAGATAAAGGTAGCATGCGATGACTATTTTTATTTAAAAATGGGTCTTGGAATCATTTATATAATTTAGTGAGAGGTCATTATATGAATTCTAAACTTGTTAAAATGTTTTTCAAGTAAATTAACAATGAATGTTTATATATTTCTTTTTGTTGTATTTACCATATTCGCATAATGTCAACATCATCAAACGTTGGAACCTTGGGTAGAGACTCATGGTTGAGGTCCATCATGGACAAGTGTGTCCTAAAGGATGACGGAAGTAACTTCGTTGAATGGGAATCAACGATCAACAGCGCCGCGTTATCCGATAACGTGCTTCGCTACTTGGTTGAAGAGCCCCCCACCGAACCCGCGCCAAGATCGTCCGCGGTGGTTCGGGCCGAATATGACCTTTATTTGAAGGTTGCTAATGACGTCAAGAACGTCCTTGGTCAATCCACCCAAACTCAACTCAATTGATCTCTCTCAATGCATATGCGATATTCACGAGGATCACTTCGATGTTTTCGCAAGGCCCCTCAAATTATCCAGATATGAGGCGCCTTACGAATTCTTTGACACTAATCTTCAAAGGGGCCAAAAATTTGGCCCACACGTGCTCAAAATGGTTGAGCACGCGGACACCTTAGAGCGTCTAGGGTGCACAATTCCAAAGAATTTGGTGGTGGGTAAGATCCTTCATTCACTCTCACCTAAGTTCACCCAATTTAGGGTGAACTATAACATGAATGGCATGGACAAGAGTTTCCATGAACTCCATGCACTCCTCACCCAAGCTGAGAGAGACATGGAGGCTCGTGGGAGTGAACCCAAGGATGTTCTTTCCATGAAAATGAAGAACATGAACCTTGGGGTGAGGAAGGACAAGGGAAAGGGTAAGACTCTTTTCAAGAAATCCGGCAAGGGAAAGGCCCAGGTCTTTTATAAGGCCAAGCCCAAAGTCAACAAACACGCGGAGGCGGATTGCTATTATTGTAATGGCAAAGGGCATTGGAAACGCAATTGCCCCAAGTACTTGAAAGACAAGAAAGACGGTTGTGTGACAACCTCAGGTAAAATTCTTTCATCACTCTATATGATATATGTATGGGGTAGTGGCTTTGCTGTTACAAATCTTCTTGGGTATTTGATACCGGTTGGTGTGGTTCTCGAGGGGGGGGGGACCGGGTTTGTTATCAGTACAGGGGCTGAGTGGGAGGGGCGTGCCAAGCACTAGCCCAGGGTGGACGTGGACCTTGCGCATTGGGAAATGGAGCTAAGGTAGCCGCAGTTTCCGTGGGCACCTACGTTTCTTCTTTTGCCTAATGGTTTAGAGTTGTATTTAAAATAATTGCTATTATGTTCCAACTCTTACGAAGAACATTATCTCCTTTTCCGTGTTAGACATGGAAGGTTTTTCTTTTTGCATTAAGAACAACTGTTGTACTTTTGCTTTTAATGAAATGGTTTATGGCGAGGCCATTTCTATAGGAGGTATTTATGTTCTAGATATTGCAAAAGAGGTCTATCATGTAGAAAACAAGAAACTCAAAACAGGTGAACCCAAACAATCATACCTTTGGCATTGTCGTTTAGGGCACATAAACGAACGACGCATAAAGAGACTTGTTTCATCTAAAGTACTCAAACCATTCGATTACGAATCTTATGGCGTATGCGAATCTTGTATTCTAGGCAAGATGACTCGTGCTCCTTTTACGGGAAAAGGGACACGAGCAAGTGAAGTATTAGGACGTATACATACGGATGTATGCGGTCCAATGACTATCCAAGCTAGAGGTGGTTATCACTACTTCATTACTTTTACCGACGACTTGAGTAGATATGGATATGTCTACTTGATGAGGCATAAAAGTGATGCTTTTGAAAAATTCAAAGAATTTCAAAATGAAGTAGAAAACCAATTGAATAGAAAGATTAAAGCCCTACAATCCGATCGTGGT
>JAIUZE010071286.1:0-21078 GCA_022085475.1 Heliosperma pusillum | reverse complement strand
CCCACGGGCCTGTTTGGGCTGTTTTGGCTGATTTTCCAACTTTTACTAAAACCGTTTCTTAATATTTCCCGCATGCTTAACTTAATTAAAACCCGTCAAAACAACAACCAAACAATCAAACGTCGACACAACCCCAAAGACCAAAACCCGGACCCACCATTGACCAACCCAGACCGGCCTGGACCGGGCCTGAACCGGCCTGAACCGGCCTGGTTTGGGCTGGTTTTTCCGGCCACTTTACACGGTTCTAACAACCACCATTCCAAATTAATTCTAACATGTTTTTAATTAACAACATCCATTTTTTAACAACCAATTTAACCATCCATCATACAAAAATCATGATTATGACAAATCATAAAAATGTGTCAAGAACACTAAACTTGTTATAAATTCATACAACATGATAAAAACAACTACTTATCATGTTACTACCAAAAATCCATAAATAACAACAACATGAACAAAAATAAAAGGATGAACCAAAAACTAAAGAAACAAAGGCTAATAAAAGCTATGTAACATATATTCGTCGAGTAACTCGGAATCGTTACCTTAGCTAGCACAAAATCAAGTAGCACCAAAATATAAGAACTAAGAAATAAGAAACCCGTCTTCTAGTCTTCTCCTAAGATATACGAGTCACCAAACTCGTCTTCAAAATCTTCCCCTATAAGAAATGACAAGAATAACTTTATTAGAATTAAAACTTTATTTTCCATAATTAAAGTGTTGAAAACGATTTTGTCGGAATTGGAAATAAAACGTACTTGAAGATGGAGAGCGAAGAGGAGATTCTAGAAATATAAGTTAGGACGGATGTAATTAAGAAATGAAGGTTTTATGATGATTTTGCTCAAGAACGACGAAGAACAAATGAAGAACGACGAAGAACGAATGAAGAACGATGAAGAACGATTAATTAGATCTTAATTTGATTGATTGTAAAATGAAAAGTTGTTGGTGAGTAATGAAAAGAAAGAAAATATCAAGGCTTAAGAGGGGAAAAAAAGAGACGTGTGAAATGGAGAGGAATCGGGTCTGTTTTTACGCGATTTGCGGAGTTTAAGTTGACAGACCGATAAAGTTACAAATATCTTAGATATTTTTATTAGTTTAATCATATTAATTAAAAGATCTAATATGAGTGGAAAACAAGTGACATGGGGCGTGTGACTCATGTCAAAGTCGTGTTTCGGAACTTAAGTTGATCCGGGAATAGTTAAATGACGTTCGGTTAAAACCGTAAAAGTTATTCTTTAAATTCAGAATAAATTCAAAATAATTATATTAAATTATGATAAATCTTAATAAATCTAAATAAAAATAAATCAAAAATATTATTTTTTTAAATAAAATTTCGGTCTTCAAACTTATAAGGCGAGTCGGGAAAGTCAACGAAAGTCAAAGTCGACTTAAAAGTCAAGAAAAGTCAAAGATGACTAAAAAGTCAAGAAAAGTTTATGACGACTTAAAGTCAAGAAAAGTCAATGACGACTTTAAAAAGTCAAGAAAAAGTCAAAGACGACTTAAAAGTCAAGAAAAGTCAAAGATGACTAAAAACAGTCTTTTCATGAAATCTCTCAGAAATTCCAAATACGAACGCGGAATTTCAAAATACGACTCGAAACAATAAATTCTATTTTAAAAACTTAAGTCTGCTGAAAAGTGTTAGTACATATTTTTACTAGAAAAATTGGGTACTTTTCGGGTTGTTACAATCACCCCTCCTTTTAAAAAGTTTCGTCCTCGAAACTTAGAAGAAGGAAAGTAACATATATGTAGGTCAATTCAAAACTGTTAAGAATATCCTTGTAATAAAAATACAGGGTCTTATCAATGAAACGGAATGTTCTCGTCGGCCGTCAAAAACCTCGTCGTCCAAATCAAAGACTTAAAAGATACATTTTCGCATCAATAAATGAGAAAACTAGTTATCGAACGTCTCCAATAACAAGTCTCAACACTCCTTGACGGTAAAATACTTGAAATCATAAAACGTTTCTAAAAACTTTTAATTAAAAATTTCATAGTAAGGATAATAACTCCATTATCTATTCCTAAAATTTCTAACTAAAGCTTATAGTAATATATCTAAGAGAAATGATACTCGATAGAAGGAACTGAATATCCGAAAGAATAAATCGAATAGAAAGAAGAAAGAAAGAAGGAAAGAAGAAAAAGAACGAAAGATGAACCCCCAATACTATCTTCCCTCTATGAAAATTCAAATGTCGATTGTAACTCGACAATACTAACTGTACAAGTAAACTAGTCCTCAAGAGAGTGCAATATATCCTTAACATTTCAATAATCGGATTCCTACCAAGATATTTCATAAGCATGCCACATCGAGTAGCAATTCCCAATTATTCCAATTCAATTAAAATCTTCTAAGGTCCATCAAAACTATTATTGGAAATCACCATCAAAATATTTATAATTAAGGAAACAAGACCGCTAACAACCACAAAGTAAAGGACTTACTATGAAATCCTTTAATCCAATTTATTCCAAAAATCCATTACCCCAACTTATTTACAATGAACCCTCTCATCCTCAAAAGTTGAATCTCGAAACCTCAAAGAGATTAGTCACACAAAACTTATTTCACTTAACTGTTGCCAAACATAGGCAAATGTGACCGTAATCAATTTATCTATCTCTTCTAAACTCTCAATACATCGGTTTTTTTTTTTTTTTTTGCTTATAACAATATTCCTCAAGTTTGGTCATCCAAATCCAAAATTCCTCAAGGTAATTATTCTCGTTAGGGTCCAACATTTAACGACAACAAATTTCCAAATAACATAAAAATCACCCAACTTCCTACCACCACTACAACTATCATTAAGCTTAATTCGATCCTCAAAAAGAAATGATATTGCAACTTCAAGCTTTCATAGTCCAAAACCACTAGGAGAATTTCATCCTAAGTTTATTCTCAAATCCTTGTAATCCTCTAAACACGGAACTAGCTTAATAGGATGGTTAGGTACCATATTCGAAACTTCTTATTTACTCCACAATAGACATATCATAAGCATGGACTTCAAACCAATACTAAACTTCTAATTACAAAAGACTAAATTACCAATGAGTTAAGAAGCAATAGCCAACTTATTCGACTTTACACCTTCGAATATCATGAACTATTTACACACAAGTCATGACAAGCTTCAAGCATTAAAATCATTAAACATACCTTACCACACCTTCCTCAAGGATACCAACTCTCACCACCATATGGTGAAATTAGATCTATAACATTTTCCTCAAATCACAAGTTCATTCTAACAAACACTAATATTCCACAAGATTCAAAGTTCTTCCGACTAAGTATAATATACCTCAAACCGATGGTTATGACATCCATAAAATGTTACAAGAGGGAGGTAAGGATACTAATGGTATAATGGAGGAACTATTAAGAGTAATTTCCAAGAGGTAAATAGGTTGGAGGAGAAAAAAAAAACACCTAGATAGAAGGAACAGGGCATAATATTATAAGGACGAGAGAATTCATAGATGAAGAAGGAATTCACTTCAATTAGGCTTATAAATCTTCAAATCTTCCGTAGAGGATACTCCTTCTAGGTAACACATATTCCACCCTAAGGCGTAATATTGCTCCTAGCAATCTGGCTAGCCACCCAAGCATAGCCTCCTTGGCAATTGTTTTCTTTATGAGGAGGGACCTGGTTGGCAGTAACAACGATCTCTTCTACACGAGGTCCAACCGTCTTCATAAGAAACAAAACAAATTAAGTTACTCCTAACAATTAGCATAAACAAATAGACTAAAACATAAATCCTAATCTACCCATCCTACCCTTCTATCTCACAAGTTTATTATTTTATTAAGGTCAAGTTATTTATACTAGGGTACACAAACGTGCGTCGGGAGCAAAAATGCTCTGATACCAACTGTGACACCCTCAAATTTGCGGAAAGAAAAAAATAATTTAAATACATAAACAAGGGTGTCATAAATAAAAAGTCCATAAGAAAAGGAAAATAATATTATACATAAAAATTATACAAGACGGGAGACATATCTCCCGTATAAATACGGAAATAAAAGAGTGTATAATAATATACAATCTAAGAACCGAATATAGGTCCAAGGTAATACTTCGCTCGCTCGCTCGTCAATGTACCCAATGTATGCATCACCACCTGTTCGACCGCATTAAATATAAACACGGAAGCCACAGTCAGTGGGGAGTAACTCCGAGTTCTCCCAGCCACGAAATGTCGAGTTTAATGAAACATGAATAACATAAAAGCAATGTATATAGAAAATACCAAACCTTAACATATATGATATGCTTTTCATGTTATGAAACAATTAACTAACATATAACCTATCATATGAAAGCTATCATGTGAAACCGATAATAAAATATAACAAGAGGTAGGGAAGTTGGTATGCTAGCTCAGAGGTTACCCTGTAACATGGCCATGATACACTCAAACCCTAATCAACACGTAATCATGTGAATCAGTTAACAATCGGGAATCCAAACTCTATAAATCTTAGCCGGCTTGCATCTCACCTTCTAAAACTCATAGAATCATCAAACATGAAAGACCAATACTTCTACAAACAGGCATAAGTTCTTAGTACAATCAATAGAAGACTTCTGTAACTCGAGTCTATACCACGAGGTAGGATATACTTAAATATTTAGGCTCAGCGGTCACTCCAGTAACATGGCCCAAATACCAAGCACACATCTAGGCTCAGCGGTTACACTAATAACATGGCCCAGATCCAAAGCACATATCTGAGCTCAGAGGTTCCTCTCAGAAACATGTCCAAGATACGACTCAACCCTAAACCTAGACTGCGCAGACCCAGAGAAATGCGAAGATCCATCGCATCCAAGACCCCTGATACAATCACATGAGTACACCCTAAGAAGATCCATCAAAGGGGTTGGCTAGTACTTAAACTGGCTCCATTTCCCAAAGTGGAAACAATGGCAGCCATACCCCGACTTGGATATAAACCCACCAAGCCGGGACACAGAAGCTATCAAGCGGCAAACTCCATATGCTCGTTAAAGATAGTACGGGCCTATCAATGTCATGGTCCAAGATACTCATTTAGAATTAGAATGGTCAAGACGCCATATACTCATAATTCTCTATGGGTACTTAGTCAACACGACACCAACCATATAATTAAACAGTCACGGGAAAAACTTCCTATCATGTGACTAATTGCATATAAATCATATTCAAATATCATATCGCCTCATATCTACTAAGGCTCATTCATTCATTCATTAAATAAAACCTTACCTGAAGACAAATCCCCGACCCGAGTCCCGCGACGGGTCATCAGTCAACCGGGGCTGACTAGATCTTAGTTTGACCAAACCCGTTTGGTCAAACCGGCTAGAAACAGAGTCTTAGCCCTCGAGGCTTGAACATAAGAATATCACATTCATTTCATGTTATTTCATTCTATTTCTAACATGTGAATTATTAAAATCATACGAAAACCCGTTTAACTTAACGGATATCAATTTAAACTACCATCTCGTATTATAATTTCTAACATGTGAGAAATAGTAATTTTATTAAAAAAAAACCTTTTTAATTAAATATTTTACTTATTAATATTTCTCACTTGCTAATTATTACAAAACGCGATAAAAATAACGATAACTCAAAAACCGTCACAAGTCCCAAGGTGGGACCCACGGCTGATTTTGGGCCGAGACACACATGGGCCTGGACTGGGCCCCACGGGCTGGTTTGGGCTGTTTTGGGCCTTTTTATCGACTTTACTAAAAACCGTTTCTAATTATTTCCCGCATGCTTTAACATAATTAAAACCCGTCAAAACAACAACATAACTACCAAGTATCGACACAACCCAAAGACCAAAACCCGGACCCACCATGGACCAACCCAGACCGGGTCTGAACCGGCCTGGACCGGCTGGTTTGGTCCGGTTCACAGCCCCTAAACCGCCCCCCTAAACAGCCCCAAAACCGGTTCCCACAACAACAAACACAAATTATTTCCAACATGTTTTAATTAATCAACAACCATTTTAACATCCAATTCAACCATCATGCATATTAAAATCATGATTATGAAGAAATCATAAATATATGTCAAGAACACCAACATGTTTATAAATTCATACCACATGATAAAAACGATTACTTATCATGTTACTAATTAAAAACCGTAAATCATAAACACTAACTAAAGTATGTAACATTGATTCGTCGAGTAACTCGGAATCGTTACCTTAGCTAGCACAAAATCAAGTAGCACCAAAATATAAGAACTAAGAACTAAGAAACCCGTCTTCTAGTCTTCTCCTAAAATATACGAGTCACCAAACTCGTCTTCAACATCTTCCCCTATAAGAAATGACAAGAAAAACATTATTAGAACTTAAACTTGATTTTCCATAATTAAATGTTGAAAACGATTTTGTCGGATTTGAAATAAAACCGTACTTGAAGATGGAGAGCGAAGAGGAGGTTCTAGAAATATAAGTTAGGACGGATTTAATTAAGAAATGAAGGTTTTATGATGATTTTGCTC
The DNA here is from genome assembly GCA_022085475.1 of Heliosperma pusillum. Taxonomy (NCBI): domain Eukaryota; kingdom Viridiplantae; phylum Streptophyta; class Magnoliopsida; order Caryophyllales; family Caryophyllaceae; genus Heliosperma; species Heliosperma pusillum. The sequence continues at coordinate 14,502 of JAIUZE010071286.1, read as the reverse complement.
AAGAACGACGAAGAACGGATGAAGAACGCTCAAGAACAAATGAAGAACGATGAAGAACGATTAATTTGATCTTAATTTGATTTATTGTAAAATGAAAAGTTGTTAGTGAGTATGTGGTGAGTGAGGGCCGTGTAAATATAGAGGAATTAGGAAGTCGGATTTTGAAATTGTTGTTACGGAATTGACTCGCGTTTAATAATTATATTACGGTAATCGATTAAATATAATTAGCGATTAAGTTAATTGAACTAAATATCAAGATATTATGTTATTATAATGAAAAGAAAGGAAAATATCAAGGTGAAAGAGAGGACAAAGGAGACGTGTGAAATGGTGAGAAATCGGGTCTGTTTTTTAAGCGATTTGCGGAGTTTAAATTGACAGACCGATAAAGTTACAAATATCTTAGATATTTTTATTAGTTTAATCATATTAATTAAAAGATCTAATATGAGTGGAAAAAAAATGACATGGCGCGTGTGACTCATGTCAAAGTCGGGTTTCGGGACTTAAGTTGACCCGGGAATAGTTAAATGACGTTCGGTTAAAACCGTAAAAGTTATTCTTTAAATTCCAGAATAAATTCAAAATAATTATATTAAATTATGATAAATCTAAATAAATCTTAATAAAAATAAATTAAAATATTATTTTTTTAAATAAAATTTCGGTCTTCAAACTTACAAGGCGAGTCGGGAAAAGTCAACGAAAGTCAAAGTCGACTTAAAAGTCGAGAAAAGTCAAAAATGACTTAAAAGTCAAGAAAAGTTTATGACGACTTAAAAGTCAAGAAAAAGTCAATGACGACTTTAAAAAGTCAAGAAAAAGTCAAAGACGACTTAAAAGTCAAGAAAAGTCAAAGATGACTAAAAACGGTCTTTTCATGAAATCTCTCAGAAATTCCAAATACGAACGCGGAATTTCAAAATAAGACTCGGAACAAAAATTTCTATTTTAAAAACTTAAGTTCTACTGAAAAGTGTTAGTAAATATTTTTACTAGAAAAATTGGGTACTTTTCGGGTTGTTACACCTCTCCCATATCTTTCATCTCAAAGTTGCTTGATAGGAAATCTTTAGTTTGACGTAATAGTCCTAAATCACTGCTTGCGATAAGTATGTCATCGACATATAAGATCAAAAATGCAAACTTACTCCCACTGATCTTCAGGTATATACACTGATCAACAGTGTTTTCTTGAAACCCAAAGGAGGTAATGGTATTATGGAACTTAATATACCATTGTCGAGAAGCTTGCTTAAGTCCATAAATGGACTTCTTTAATATACAGACTTTGTCCTCTTTGCCATCAATAATGAAGCCTTCAGGCTTACCCATGTAGACTTCTTCATCCAAACTCCCATTCAAGAATGTCGTTTTCACATCCATTTGATGTAGCTCTAAGTCAAAATGAGCTACAAAAGCTAAAATGATCCGTAATGAATCCTTCTTAGAAACTGGAGAGAAGGTTTCATTATAATCAATGCCTTCTTTCTGATTAAAGCCTTTAGCTACCAGTCTAGCTTTATGTCGTTCAATATTACCCAAGGAGTCGCGCTTGGTCTTAAAGACCCACTTGCAACCGACAGCCTTATGACCTACTGGTATTGACCAACTCCCAGACCTCATTCTTAGCCATAGACTCCATCTCTTCTTTCATGGCATTAATCCATTTATCGGAATCATCACAATTCATAGCTTGTGAAACGTAACCGAATCATTATCAATACTAATGACAAATTCACATTGTTGTAGATATACATAGTCACTTGAAGTAGTTGGCTTTCTAGGTCTTGTGGACCTTCTTAATACTATTTCAGGGACTGTATCAACAACTTCAGTGGCAATGTTATCATTCGGGAGTGGAGGGTCATCAACGTTAGGTTCCACAGTATTGACTGGGTCAACATTACTATTATGTGGAACTTCATCAATTGAAATTGGGGGCAAAGAAGCTGGAATTGCCACCCTAACTTCATTGACTATGACATCCCTTACCTGATCACTCCCACTAACTTCGCCATTCTCAAGGAATTTGGCATTTCCGGTTTCCACAATTCTTGTTTTGTGTGTAGGACAGTAAAACCTATACCCTTTAGACTTTTCTGGATAGCCGATAAAGAACCCACTAATGGTTCTTTGATCGAGTTTCCTTTCATGTGGATTATAAATGCGTGCCTCTGCTGGGCATCCCCATACATGCAAATGTTGAAGACTCGGTTTCCACCCTTTCCACAGTTCAAATGGTATCTTTGAAACTGCCTTACTGGGGACCCGGTTTCCAACATACACATCAGTCATAAGAGCATGCATCCACAACTTCATGGGTAAGTTGGTATTACTCATCATTGTCCTCACAGCCTCTAATAGGGTTTGATTACGCCTCTTAGCTACACCATTCATCCATGGAGAATCAGGATTTGTGTACTGAGGGACAATACCCAAACTTTCAAGGAGTTTTGCAAAGGGACCAGGATGTTGTCCTGATTCATCATATTTGCCATAATATTCACCACCTCTATCTGACCTTATGATTTTCACTTTCTTTCCCAATTGTCTTTCCACCTCCTTAATGTAAACCTCTAAAGCGTTTACTGGTTGAGATTTTTCATGCAAAAGGTAAAGATAACAATAACGTGAATAATCATCGATAAAGGTGATGACATATTTCTCTCCGCTCATGGAGGGAACATCAAATGGACCACAAATGTCTGTATGTATAATTTCTAATAGAGCATTGCTTCTTGTGGACCCTTTCTTGGTGTGTTTGGTTTGCTTACCTTTAATGCATTCCACACACGTCCCAAAATCCGTAAAATCAAGAAAAGGTAACATATTGTTTTTAACCAATATGTTCATTCTTTCTCTTGAAATATGGGCCAAACGTTTATGCCACAAGAAGGAGGAACTTTCATTAGACCTTCCACGTTTCGAACCAACATTATTATGCAGAGAAACATTATGAGAAACACAAAGAGATTCTGAAAACAATTTATCTAAATAAATTCGATACAATCCGTTTTCTAAAATCTCAGAACCAACAAAAATATTATTTCGATACATACTGAAACAACCTTGTCCAAAACATAATTTAAAACCATTATTATCTAACTTAGAAACTGAAATTAAATTGCGTCCGAAGGAGGGAACATAAAGTGTATCCTCCAAAATCAACTTCAATCCAGTGCTTAATTCCAAGCTAAATCTTCCAATGGCTTCTACTGAGGCTTTTTCTTTATTCCCCATGTATAAGGAGGCCTCATTTGGATTTATGGTTCTTGTCGTAAGGAATCCCTGCAAGGAATTCGAAATATGTACATTAGAGCCTGTATCTAGCCACCATGTATTAGAAGGAACTTCAACATAATTTGATTCGAAACATACTAAAGCCAAAGGCTTACCCTTCTTTTCGAACCAATTCTTAAGTTTTATGCAGTCTTGCTGAAAGTGCCCAGGTTTCCTACAGAAAAAGCAACTTTCCTGCTTTTTAATTTCCTTCTTTATGCCAGATGCAGACGGTTTATCAGAAGGGCTTGACTTAATGCCCTTTCTGTTTCTAAACTTACCTTTAGATTTCCCGCTTACATGATGCACATGATGTGCCTGGGGTAAACCACCATTCTTACTTGAGGCAGCAGCCTCATCTTTCTGTTTGATTCTTGCTGCTTCTTGAACCAGTTTATTGGTCACTTCATTAACACTCCAAATTTCTTTAACGGTGTTGTAATGAAGGTGAAAAGCATCAAACTTATCAGACAGAGAGTTGATTATAAACTGGGCGAGGAACGGATCCTCTACTTTCATGCCCAGTTTTCCCAACTTAGCTGCCAGATTTGTCATTTGCAACACATGTTGCTGCATGGTGGTGACATTCTCATTATACTTAGCAGTGGTAAGTTCAGACATAAGCCTTCCAGCTACCCCTTTATCGGTAGTCTGAAAGCGCTCCTTAATGATTTCCATGTACTTAATGGCTGTAGTACAGCCTGTCTCCGAAATGGAAGACTTAATGTTTGGTGCAGTGGTAAGTCGTAAGAACTTTAAGCAAAGACTGTCACATTTCTTCCACCAGTTATACTCATAAAGTACTTCTTTACTCGCATCAGAAGCTGCTTCAGCAGGAGCTGTTCCATTAAGCACCTGATCAAGTTCAAGAATACCAAAATAAAACTCGAGATGCTCCTTCCATTATGAGTAATTAGTACCATCAAGTTGTAGCACTGTGTTCAGTTAAAAATACCGCAAGCGTACGGGTCAATTGTAGATGCTTACGAGTCGATCTCAGGGAAGTAAAGTTAAGTACTAGTCGAATTAGATTATACTTTAGCTACGAGGAATCAATAATAGAGAATTAGCTAGACTAAATTTATAAGCAAATAACAACGATTTTAATCAATAACTAAAAGGTCTAAGGTTCATAGTCTCGTTATAGGTCGACAAGCTCTACTAAAGATAAGTAATCACCAAATCACTACTCGGATTAGACACTATCTAATTTGCTATTAACAACTCTTCCGAGACAATTAAACTCCCTAATATTGATCAACCTACCTACTTCCATAAGCAAATTAAACCAAGAAGAGGCATTAAGTTGATAGTTAAGTCCTAATTATCAATTAGACACTTCCATGAATAACTAATAATCAAAGATAAGATTAATGTTCTAAACTAAACCGCTTGCTTCCACAAATTGATTTAGCTTTAACCTATTATTAGATGATGAACTTGGTGGATAAATCTCGTCACAAAACAATTCTCAATTCCCATTGAACAATTAACTTGCTCCTAGATTCATTCAATCAAAAACAACAATCTAATTCAATATAAATCTTTATCTAAATCCGAGATACCGATTAGGTAATCAAAATAAACAATTCAATTCATGCTTGTCATCCCTACAACAATCCTACGAACCCTAGATGGAAATTACTCACTCATAATAAAAGAAGACAAACAATTCATAATTAAAACAATATAAGACATAATTAAAAGAATAGATGAAAGAATACTTGTAATTAAAGAACCTGAATGTTGAATAGAACGAAATATAATTGCAATAATCCAAAGAGCAAAGTAATTAAATCTTAATCTAGAGAGTTCTTGTAATTAGGGTTCTTAATCTAAGCATAAGATAAAAACAATGTATGTAAAACTATCTATCCAAGGGTTTTTAATAATAGGTCTTTTATTAGAACTTGGAAACTAAGCTAAATTGGAGTTTCCAAAACTCGAATATGGGATTTCGCAGTCCCCCCGCCCGGGGATAATTTCCCCCCGCCCGGGGGAGTACTTCTGCCCAATTACGGCTTCAAGTTCCAGTTTCCCCGCCCGGGGCTTATTTCACCCCCGCCCGGGGGAGTTCTTCTTTTCTTTTCTTCTTCATAAAATACTTCAATCTTTATGCTCATGAGATATAAGCCTTTGTTCTTCATTCTAATGTCCGAGAACTCGTTTCTCATCACTCCTATCATGGATACCTTTCCAAGGATGGTTCGTTTTGACCTAAAACAAACACGAAACATACCAAAGCGTAGTATATATCGAAACATGACGAAACCATGCAAAACTAGCCTAAAATCATATCAAAGGGAGTCAAAATAAGCCTAATTAAGCTACTAAATACACGTAAAATAAGCACTTAACACACTGCTTGGACACAGTTATTGAGAGAGCTTTGCAACAATACTGCATTATGAACAATGCTCAGAACATTAGGCTTTGAGTTTATCACACAATAGCAATTATAACTAAGACTTGAAACTTAAATGAGTAACTCATAAACATTTATTAAGCAAGTGCAGCATCTGTGGACAACCTACGCATGTTTAATTACATAATCAAGTATACTCTCTTTAATGAGTGTTTCACTTTAATGCCAGGTTACATGTGGGTAAAACCTTAATACAAGTTATTTCACCCCATTAGATGCTTAGTCGGATATTCACAGCATAATTTGAGTCCACTGTGGTGAACATCAACATAATGTGAATGCCCAATTTAATTACATTATGAGATCTGGTCGCGTACGAGATGAAATCACTGTGGTGAATTTCAACTCGTCATAATGCGAAGATCCCCTCTAATTGATACATAAGATATAATTAATCTACAATAAGAATGTATGATTACATAAAATATGATAATTTAAATTAATTCTATAAGCATAATAACATAATATTATACGAGCATACAATGAAAAACAAACATTAAGTATCGAACCAACACGGGCAGACCTCGATCGAGTAAGATATCAGCTCGATCGAGCAAAGAATAAACAGAAGCACCTCGATCGAGTAAATAATAGCTCGATCGAGCAACATCGAAGACAAAAGGTCTCAATCGAGTGAAGCATTAGCTCGATCGAGCAACATCATGAATAAATCGTCTCGATCGAGTGAAGCATTAGCTCGATCGAGTGTGGTATAGGTCACACGACATTCATACGCAAACAATAATCATAATAAACCATACAAATCGAATTAGGGCAGCGCAAATAATCATCATAAATCATATAATAATCATCATAAATCATATAAAACGAAATATTTCGATTAGGGCAGCGGAAACGATCATGATATAAGGATACGTTATCAATCATAAGGGTATACAATCAATTATGAATGAATATTATAACATCATGATTAAAGCATTAAATTCATTCATAAAAACATAATCAAAACATTAATCAGAATTATAACTGTAATCACAATCCTGGTCTAATACCACATGTAAACATAAATTATAGGATCTTGATTAAAGCGATAATTACTGAGAGGTACTTACGTGACGTAGCCATTAGATCTGATAATAAAATCACTTGAGAAAGATAAAAGATGAACCCTTATTGTTTTGTCTTCTCCTGCCTTCCTTATTCTCTAATTCACTTTCTTTATGTGTGTTTTCTTAATATCAATGAATTAGGTTAAAGCACAAACAGGTGTTGCTTATATAGAGAGGTGGCAGGAGGGGCTTAATAAGATAAGTGGGCCTGATATGTTAATGGCTTGTAAACATTAACCGTAATCCACTTAATCTATTACTCCTACTAAAAACCCGGAACATTATATTTAACCGTTATTAATCAAGGTGACTGACATTGATAATTAGGTCCACATAACAGAGAATTAAATAATAATTCTTACAGATGAAACTTATTCAGTGAACGTGGGAATATGAAAAGCATAGATGCGGGGAGATGAAACGTAGAAATAAAGTAAATATTTAACCAAATGAAGAATTTCAATGTAGTGCTAGTTATTGTTATCTTAATGGTGATAATTAAGGAAAAGGAGAAACTATTAGCATAGAAAGGTGTGACGTGGCTAGTTTGGCTAGGTGAGTATTCCTACGTGTCATGATGTTGTGTCGTTAGTTTGTCTTTTTATAATATTTATAGATATGATCACTCAATGGAACTATTGTCCATTTGTCATCTAATACCCTCTCGATTGGTGTTTGTGCTAAAGGCAAAGATAAACATGATCGGGACGTTATTACATCATATATACTTGTACGAATAATTGGAGAAAAGCTTGACAAATAACTTAGATACTCAATAGTATTCGACTATTCGTAACAGCCACATGACCTCTCTACAAAAACATCCAAACATGATTATAAACCAAATCCACAAAGTATTTATGCATATTGATTAGACTTTAATATACAGTTGGTTAGTACGTAAATCGTATTCTGTTGTGACTTGTGAGTTGTGAGTGTGGCTGTGTGGCACAAGTATTTGAAACACTTTTTCTTTGTGTTATGCTAAATTAAGATGTTTAGCCAAACTCAATTCTTACGGGTCAATTGGTAAAATCTTTTGTAGTAATTGTGAGACTTTTTTCGAGTGATTTGAAAGAGTTCAAGTTTAACAATTGACTTTCGAGTGATATTAAAGTTTCCCAAACTTGTACCAAGTAATTAGATTTAATAATAAAGTAATCTTTGATGAATTTTAGCTAAAGTTAATCGTAATAGGATTCACACGCATGATAATACGGTTAGAGATATTGATCATAAGTCATGTAAGTGCTTCCGGGTTTTCAAGTCAAAATCGGTTTGAGCTCCTAATGGATATAATGTGAGTCAGAAAGTACGGAGGGTATGCTCATATATAATCGTAATTATCGAGTTCATGTTTAAAATGGATAAGGTACTGATAATGATTGGTCACGAGCCCCAATAATCATCCACTCGAAAGCAATAAGCATTACAATCCAGACTAACACTATTTCCAACAACTCAAAACAAATCCAAATAGAATCCACCTTCAGTTACATCTTCGTCTTCCTCTCACATACTTCATCACTGATTCGATCTAATCAGCAATCTCCCAATCCAGTCTCCGAAGGATTCTCCGATCATCATCTCTGAGAGGACGTTTGATTAGATTGCAGCATCGCTCATACATGGTTCTCTTGATCCGCTCCGCAACCCTTTGTGGGTTCTCTACCTTCATCTCTATTCTGCTCAAATTCCTCTGGTGCCATATATGGTAGAGGTAAGCGTTCATTATCGATCGTATGATTCTTTTGTTCAATCGCAAGCATTTGTACTGCATAAGCATCCCATTTAGAAAGTATGTCCTCCTAACCTTGATGTTTATCCAGGTCTCAATCAACTTTAAAACCGAATCACTATACTCACAATTGAAAAACAGATGTTGAATTGTTTCCTCCTTTTCCTCACACAAATAGCATAATTGACTGTCACTGACCCCCAAATGATGTAGCATTGACCTTGTTCTTATAACATTATGGTAAATCAACCATGAGATGAATCGATGCTTAGGTAAGGCCCAGCTCGCCCAGACCTGATGGTACCAAAGAGCGTCTGGTTTAGTACCTCTAATATAGTTATAGGTATGTTTGATGCTATAATGAGTAACCCAATCATCATGTCTGAACCCCTGCCTCAGATCCACCTTAACTTGACAAATTTTTCTCCAACTCCAGCTAGTATCCATACTTGGGGAGTACTCATCCCAGTCAACTCCTTTAAGATAGGTGTGGTGATAGCTAATCAGGCTTGTTGTATATCCACCATGCCAATTTTCCCACAGCTGCTACATTCCAAATTGAGATGTTCTTTAAACAAAAAGCACCTTCCTTTTTAGGTTCACACACCTTCTCCCACGATACTAGAGCAGCTGTAGTATATTCAGAGTGCCCTTCCCAAAGGAAGTTTCTACATAGGGAATCAATTCTGTTCATAACAGACTTAGGAATAATGAAGAGCATGGCCCAATAATTGTGGAAATTTGTAAGGACTGACTGTACCAACACCAACCTTCCAGCATATGAAAGCTTATTTGCTCCTATACTTCTTATTCGAGCCTTTATTTTATCAGTACGACATTTGCATTCAGTTTTTGTTAATCTTGTAGTTTGAATAGGAAAACCTAGATACTTGAAAGGTAGCTGCCCCTCAGTGAATCCAGAGACCTGAAGCACTTCCTTTTTGTCATCCTGTTTCATACGATTGAAGTAGGCATTGGATTTTCCAGGGATTAGTTTAAGGCCAAAAGTTTTAGAGAAAGTACTGAAAGCTTTCAGCATAGTCATAATAGATAGCTTATCCCCTTTGCAAAAGAGCAGCAAGTCGTCAGCAAACATAAGGTGACATAACTTGAGATGAGCACATTTGGGATGGAACTTGAAACTGTAGTGTTCAGAGGCATAGCATTCTAAATAAATACTCCATACCAATAGTGAAAAACAGAGGGGAGATAGGATCCCCCTGCCTCAGCCCTCTCTTGCCCTTGAAGAACCCAAAAGATTCTCCATTGAGGCTAAGTGTAAAATTAGGAGTAGTCACACACATCATAATCCATTTCCTGAATTGACTAGGAAAGTTAAGCTTGTTCAGCATTTGGTCCGAAAAATCCCATTCAACTGTGTCATATGCCTTTTGAAGGTCAATTTTGAACATACATCTTGGAGAGATATTAGGCCTTTTATATAACCTGATAAGGTCTTGACAGATTTGGATATTCTCATGAATGCTTTTTTTTTTATAAATACTCTTTGGTTTTGGCAGATTAAGTCAGGGAGAACTTTGGACAATCTGTTACACAAGAGTTTAGATATGGCTTTATAAAGAACATTGCAACAAGTTATGGGCCTGAATTGAAGAACCGTAGTTGGCATGTCCACATTAGGAATGAGATTAATGGTGGTAGTGTTTAATTGCTTGAGCATATTCCCTGTCCTAAAGAATTCTTTGATAGCATCACAGATGTCTTTTCCAATTATTGACCAAGAGTCCTTGTAAAACCTGCTAGTGTACCCATCCGGTCCAGGTGAGTTCTCATTAGGAATACTAAAGATTGAATTCTTTATATCATCATCAGTCACTGCTTCCATAAGAATCTCCCAGTGTCTTTCATCACAGACTCTCCCATTATGAATGACTATGCTTCTAACTCCCATTGTATCATGTTTCATACCCAAAAGAGAATTATAGTATTGCAAAAAGTCTCCTTGAATATCAGTCTTATTCTTACAAAGAACTCCATGCATATACTCAATTTGAATAACTGAATTCCTATTTCTTCTGCCTTTAATAATCCTATGAAATATGGCAGAATTAGTATCTTCTTCCTTAATCCACATTGCTTTAACTTGTTGTTGTAAAAAGGAATATCTGGCATTCTGTAAGAAAATGAGTTGCTGATTGAGTGCATATTCCTGATCCTGCAGGTCAATGGCATCATTATTGACAATCTCTGCCTGTAGATTCACAAGCTTCTCCTCAATATTCACAATGCTAAGGTGTGTTTTAAGGACAAATTAGTGAGCTGAATATATGGAAAGATTTATTAGAAATTCTTACTAATTATGATAATAGTATGTTCATACTTGCATTTCTGGTAGGAATATGTTGTGAATCTTTCCATATTTAGCTTCTTAATGTGTACACACGTTAGAAAAACCGTTTAACTATAAATAAATAAAGAAAGAATCATTTAATATCATCTAATTTTACAATGTGGTAATAAATGAAATAAATAAAAAAATATAAAAGTTCACATTAAAAAAAGGGTAATACTCGTATATATATAATGATAATTAAACCTTGCTAAGGATTTAATAATATATTTTTTGGATATCCTACGGTGTACCCCTGAGTTTTTCGGTTTTCTAGGTTGTAACCCTCTCTTTTATAATCTACGTTGTTCCCCTAAACATCTTACTTATTTCTCTAGGATGACCTCCCACTACTACAAATACAGGCAATAACAACGCCCCATCAACAACGCATACTCACGAAAATAAAGAAAAACCGTTGTGGAATGGATAATTATTTTTCCGCGGAATTTTATTAAACCTAATAACAACGGTATTAGTTTTTCGAACTTTGTTATTAGTTTTAACAACGGCGTGAACTAAAATAACCGTTGTAAATAAATTTACTAATAACAACAGTTTATTCTATATTATATCTGTTGTTATTAATTTAGCGCGAAATAAGGAAAAGTAATAACAACGGGTATGAAAAACCCGTTGTTATAATGTGTTATTAATTTGGCGCAAAATTTGGCGTAAATTAATAACAACGGATATGATTTTGTTGTACGTTGTTGTTAGTTGTAACAACGGATATAACTTTGTTAACCGTTGTAAATAAGTAAACTAATAACAACGGTTACTATGAATAATAACCGTTGTTAATACTTTTTAATAAAGATGAAAAAAACACACAACACTAATAATACTGTACTGCAACACAAAAACACAAACACAAAGCGATTATACTGCATCACAAAACCACAAACACTAATAATTTATTGATTCCCTGATCGTCTCTTTGTCATCATCTCCGTCTGCTATTTCTTATTAATCAGGTATTCTAATAATTTTTCTTTATTGATTTCCTGAATTTCGTTTATTTGTGAATTAGTTGCCTTATACATTGCAGTTTCTGAATTAGTTGGCTTATTATTGAATTAGTTTTAATTAGTTGGATTTTCTGAATTACTTGGCTTACTATATATACTACGAATGTAGATAAATGACTCGAACTTGGATGAATGCTGCGAATATGAGTGAGCCAAACTATAAGGATGGTTTAGCTGAATTTTATGAAGTCGTTGCGAACAATTTGAATGGTTCTTCTAGTATTCCATGCCCTTGTTAAAGATGTGGTAATATTAGGTATATGGCTATTCCGGACGTTAAAATTCACCTAGAAAAGTATAGTTTTAGTCGATCCTATACCCGTTGGATTTTTCATGGGGAATCATTAGAGGAAGATAATAATTTTGAAGAAGATGATCTTGATGTATACGAAAGGATAACTGATGATCCCGAGTTTGCCGAGTATGTTGAGTTGGAAGCAGACGAGTTGAATGTTGGGTCTACAGATAATGAAGAAAAAGATGATGAATCAAATGCTTTTGAAGATCACAACATTAATTTGGATGACCTTGACAACATGTATGAGAAGTTGTGTGAGTCTGAAGCGCCTATGTACCCTGGTTGTAAGTACACAAAGATGTCGGTTGTGGTGAAGTTGTATAATATCAAGGGGGCAAATGGGGTTAGTGACACGTGTTTCACTAGTTTATTAGCCTTGATAAACGACATGCTTCCAGATGGTAATATTCTTCCCGTTAAGACATATGAGGCTAAAAAACTAATTAGAGGGGTGGGTATGAAATATGAGAAAATACATGCATGTCCAAATGATTGCGTATTGTATCGAAAATTATATCAAACCTTAACCAATTGTCCGGTTTGTTTTGAGTGGCGTTATAAGGATAAGGAAGGGATCCCGACTAAGGTGTTATGGTATTTTCCAGTGATACCAAGATTCATAAGGATGTTTGCGAATAGCAATGATTCAAAAATGTTAACTTGACATGAAACTGGAAGAATAAATGATGGGAAGCTAAGACACCCGGCAGATGGTATGCAATGGAAATCGTTCGACGCTAAGTATCCAGAGTTCGGCATTGAACCTAGAAACTTACGTCTAGCGCTGTCCACTGATGGAATGAACCCACATGGAAACATGAGTACCCAACATAGTACTTGGCCAGTAGTGTTGGCAATATATAACTTACCTCCATATGTGTGCATGAAATGAAAGTACTTGATGTTGTCGTTGTTAATTTCCGGCCCTAAACAACCTGGAAATAAAAAAGATGTCTATTTGGAACCTCTTTTAGATGATTTGCGAATTTTGTGGGATAGTGGGATAAAAGTATTTGATGCATATAGAAATGAAACTTTCAATTTGAGAGCGATGTTATTGTGTACAATAACCGACTATCCAGCTTATGGCGACCTTTCTGGGCATACGGTGCATGGGAAAGAGGCATGTCCATTGTGTGGGGAGGATATCGAGTCTGAATACTTGAAGTGTTCTCATAAGTATGTGTATTTGGGAAAGAGGAGGGGCTTGGATCCTGACCATTGTTATCGCAAGCAGCAGAAAGCATTTAATGGACGTCAAGAACATCGTCAACCTCCTAGAATTTTGAGTGGGCATGAAGTTTATCAGAAAGTAAAGCATATTGAGATAAAATATGGGAAGAAGAACGGCTCTAAATTGTCTACTCGTCGGTATAAGAAAAGATCCATATTTTTTGATAAACTTCCATATTGGCCTGACCTGGAGGTCAGGCATTGCCTCGATTTCATGCACATTGAGAAAAATGTCTGTGATAATATTATCAATACCCTCCTGAATGTTCCCGGTAAAACAAAGGATAACGCCGCAGCTAGGGAAGATATGCAAAGGATGGGTATTAGGCTAGAGTTGGCACCACAGAAGAGAGGTAATGGTACATTTTTACCGCCAGCAGCTTATACCCTTTCACGGAATGAGAAAAAAGAGTTTTGTGCATGCTTGAATGGAATTAAAATGCCACATGGTTATTCGTCCAACATCAAAAGCCTTGTGTCGATGCAAGACCTAAAACTCACCGGGTTAAAGTCACATGATTGCCACACTTTGATGCAACAATTACTATCTGTGGCTATTCGTTCCATTTTACCTGAAAAGGTACGATATGCTATTACCAGATTCTGTCTCTTCTTCCAGTCCATATGCGATAAAGGCATCGATCCCGATGATGCGGATTCATTGCAGGACCTCGTTGTCACCTCTCTTTGTCATTTTGAAATGTATTTTCCACCCTCTTTCTTCACTATCATGATTCACCTGACCACTCACTTGGTTAGGGAGATTTTGTACCTTGGGCCCCTGTACTTGAAATACCAGTATCCTTTCGAAAGATTGATGAAAGTGTACAAGGACTATACATCTAATCGGTATTGTCCAGAAGGTTGTATTGTTGAACGTGTTATATTAGACGAAGCTCTTGCATATTGTTACACTCATCTCTCTCCTGAGGAGTTAATTGGCGTTCCAAAGAATCGTCATAGTGACTGGATGACCGGAAAAGGTATTAGGGGCCGGGTTGAAAAAATTGTGGCACGTGACATGTTACATTTAGCACATACGTATGGGCTAAACAACGAAGATGAGGTGCAA
>JAIUZE010071285.1:0-31321 GCA_022085475.1 Heliosperma pusillum | reverse complement strand
TGTATGCTATGATGTGCCCTCGTCCCGACGTTGCATATGCTTTGAGCATGACAAGTCGTTACCAAGCAAATCCAGGTGAGAGTCACTGGATAGCCGTAAAGAAAATCCTTAAGTACTTAAGAAGGACCAAGGATACGTTCTTAGTGTTTGGAGGCGAGACTGAGTTACGTGTAAAGGGTTACACAGATGCCAGTTTCCAAACAGATAGGGATGATATGAAATCCCAATCCGGCTACGTTTATATGATGAATGGAGGAGCTGTTTGCTGGAAGAGTTTCAAACAAAGCGTTACAGCGGATTCTACAACAGAAGCAGAGTACCTTGCAGCGTCTGAAGCTGCAAAGGAAGCTGTATGGATTCGGCAATTTTTGGAAGGACTAACAGTAGTCCCTACTGCCAAAGATCCTATCACGATTTATTGTGATAACAGTGGGGCTATTTTTCAAGCAAAAGAGCCCAATTCTAGTAACAAGTCTAGACATGTACTTAGGAAATATCATTTAATTTAGATTCCGTGGACTACGAATTGGACATTTGTAGGTTGGGGAACAATGACAACTGGCGGATCCCTTAACCAAGCCTTTACAAAGGCTAAGCAGATGGTCTGTCTCACAATGGGATTGAGACGTGTGCCAGAATTCTTTTAGATTATGTAATATGTAATAATTGAATGTTGTATTAATTATTTCATATATGATAATGGCATTCATTGTTCGAGTTTTATTTTAAAATCTTTTATTTAGTTTGACTAAATTTAATACTTTGTTTATCCGAATAGATTGTTGGACCCTATTCAAGTGAATAGGACGAACTTAGTATTTTGTCCCTAGTCACTCAATGAGGTGACGTCTCGAAATAACTAGATTGTAAGTCGATCGATGGTTGGTTCAACACCATGGGGTCATGGAGATGACTGGTCGTTTACATAGACAGACTGTATGACACTCTGTCGGACAGTGACATGATAGAGACCCTTAAATCAATTATTTGATGCCTGGTCGTGGCAGGGTCGTCTATCTTATTCCTATAAGTCGATTCTTTTGACTGGCGACCGTCTATCTGAGTCGGTGCATTTCCGATTGGGTTTTTGGTTTATTTCAGGTCGTGCCGTAAAAGGAGCCGATGGACTTCTTCTGGATCATGGTGATCTGCATCATACAGAGTAGATGGATCAACAGGAATTGTCCACCCACGTTGGGTAAAAACATCTTTAGGCCACTCGAGGAGAAGTTCCTGTAAATGCGTGGCCACGCTCGGAAAGAGATCTATGGTAGATTTTCCGGTCAGACAGTTACTCTCCCTATCGAGAAAACCACTCTAGATTTTGTCAATCGCAAGTGCGACCTGAAAGACACCTTGCGTTGAGTGGGAGATGTGATAAAGAGACAAGAGAATCGGTGACGCACACTTGTGTCAGACAAGTGAGAGATTGTTGGAGTAGGTGTCCTCCACAATCGTGCGCCACATAATAAATCTTATTATGGAATATAATTGGGATATTTATTGACTATATATATGATTAGTCAGTTGATTAACGTAAATCAATAACGGTTGGCTGACTAGAGTTTGACGTTATTGTCGTATGACGGCGGTGATCAACTGATCCCTTTCGGTCACACCTAATGGATGAAATCCAAATAGTAACTAATTATTTGTATACGATACAGTTAATTAGTACATTACATATATTCGATATGTACGAGAGTTAATTGTTAGAAATTGAGTTAAGAACTCAAATTCGATTAACTTATTTTTCAATTATGCGATAATTGACTAATAAATTTATATCTTATTTTAATACGATTAAATAAGATTTAACTTAGTAATTAATCGTTAAATTACTAAATTAGTTGAGGTTTTGAGATAGAGGTAATTAGTTAATTATATTTACAAGGAGTTGTAAAATAAATTAACTAAGCATTGTGGGACCCATTATATATTGATATAATGGTAAAATATTACTTAAAATGTTAAGTACATATCATTTATTTAATTGAGTCATATAATTGTTATATGATCAAATTAACACTTAATTATACAAGATAATTAACCATATGATCAATAAGTATTTGTGAGACAAATATCAAAAATCAAAATGGATCTAACTAGGCCAAAATGGCCGGTTATGGTATAGTTACAAGGGTGATGATTTTTGTTCTTGTTGTAACTCTTTAGTTACTAATTGAAAGTGACATAACAAGTTGAACATAATCATCACTTATACTACAACACTCCACTCAAATGCATGTGATCAAATTGAACAAAATAAGAGTCCAATTATGGACAACATGATCCGGCCAAATGGCCTTTATAATGAACAATTGTTGTTCATTTTATACTTACTTCATTTTGTGCAATTTGTTTACTTCTCTCTAAAATTCTTCCTCTCACTAAAAACTCTCAAATACTAATATTTACTAAGTATTACTAGTGTAGTAATATAGTCATAATATTAGTAGTATAATATCTATCTTATTATCTAGTTAATAATAAGGGTAGATTATTTGGGTTAATCTTGGTGCAACTTAGAGGAGATCTTCTACTTTGGAGATTACTTGTGTTCATCCATATTTGTAGCTCAAGAACAACAAGAAGGAGTTCTTGTTGTTCCCATATATTTTCCATATCAATGTGAGGAAATTTCTTCTTTTATATAAATGTCTTTATATTTACATGCATGTTACATAGATCATTAAATACTAAATTAACAAGTAATTTAGCAACTAATTAGAAGAGTCTAATTAAGGTCTATGGACTTTCACTGCGGTTATGTGACGGTATAATTACTAGATTATTAGTAAAGTCATAATTATTGGTTTGTATTGTTAATTGTTGCATTAATTGTTAGTAAATTGGTTAAATGCATGTGACCGATCTATTACTTTATTAAACCTCGACCTAGATCGTAAGATATGGAAAGGGTAGAACTTTCCGCGAACAATAGAATGCCCTAATTAGAGCGAAAGCTAAATTAGTAATTTTAGGGTGAATAGTAGACCGGAAGGAACTATCCATTACCTTTCAAACCATGTTTATGTTAACCTTTTGATTCTTTCATTGACCGTCGTTGACCGTGGTAACCCGATATCCTAACTATTTCTCTTATCATCTTTTAATCAATTTTCTTCCTTTATTTCTCTTCCCTTTATTTCTCTTTCCTTCACTACTTGTAGTTTAGAAAACATACAATTTAAATCCACATTGATTACTTAGACAAACTATTAATTAGCAAATAGACTTTCTTTAGTGTCCTTGTGGATACGATCCCGACTTCCTTTACTGCATTAGTTTAGGCCAGTTGGTTATCTTTGATTAGGTGTGCGATTTAGCCTGTCAGGGCGGAGTAATGAGTATGCGTTGTATTCTAATGATAAGAAGGTCGTTCTAAAGCCCATGTCTTCACAACCGGCCTGAATTATGCATTCTGGTCGTAAGAGAAATCCAAGTTTAACTATGCTAGCAATAGAGGATGAGTTTGAAGGAGAGCAAACGAAGGAGTTGTTTGGACCGTTCGACATCAGCCCTTTTGTGGATTTCAATCGTCCACCTTCGTTTGATAAATATGGATATGAGGAAGTGTTTGATACGTACATCCAAGAGCCGTGTTATTCATTCGATTTTGGCCTTGAGTTTAAAATATTTGTTGAACCCACCAGGAATATATTCGGTGCTAACGAAATTCAGATGCATCGAGATTATTATTTGGTTGATTTTCAGGCACGAAAGGATGTTGCAATAGTGAAGGCACTTGCTTATTCGATGTGCTTATTCGACGATATGAATCGGGATAATGTGTCTATACTTGTGCATAGAGGGAGGATGGGTGGATGGCCCAAGGGGATGATGAAGTTAAGAGTAAGGAACAAGAAGAGGCTAGAAGGTGAAGATGGCGTGAATATATTTGCAAGAGGGTTACTTAGAAACGACATCTTAATCGCTTTCTTGTTTGTATTGTTCGTTTTTGATCCAGGTGGAATAATGCTACAAAGAATTGAGGTCAATTCTCTTTAAAGGGGGAGGGGATGATCCAAAAATGATGAGATGGTCAGTATTGGCTGAAGCAACAGTCGTAGGGACTGTTACAAAGTTCAACAAGGCTCGCGGATTTTTAATTCAGCTCGGAGTAGAAATCAAATAAGATAATATTACTACTATTACGCTGAATAAAGGGTTTCCTAAAACCGGTATTATTAGTTTTCCTAATTGAAATAGTAGTATTTTATTTCCTTGTTTATCTAGAAGTCTAGTTTATTTCCTAATTCTGGTTAGATTAAAATAAGGCAGCTAGGTAGGTTAATAGCTAGTATAAATAGAGGGTCTTGTATTCAGTTTTTATAAATTCAATAATAAAAAAAACCCTACTTTTGCTGTTGCAATTGTGTTATTCGGTTCGACGCGATTTCGATCCAAACCTAGTTCTTGTTTGACGCGTTTCATGAGATGGGAAATGAAACCTATTAGCCCCAAATAGCAATGATTCGAAGCACTTCATTCATTCACTCATTCTAAAGACAACATCTATAATGTTAGAAAATGGCAAAATACCATGTTTTTGTTTTTTGGCTGTGCAGTGGTATTTGATGAGTCACACCTGACTTGCATCACCAATCCTTAGCATCTAGCCATCGGCATACCTATATGTATAGGGTATCGACAAGCAAGAAGCGCTCTACTTCTATCTTATATCCCCAGCGAGTGAAAGAATGAAACGGGCCGATCCTAGAGCAGGGGAATCCTCCGCTTTGTTGTTCGGATCTTGCCCGGGTCCGAGCTTGGAAAGCTCTCTGCTGTTGGGGAACTCTGCAAGGGTCTTGCCACCTTCTGGATAACAAGCTTAAAGGTTTTCTTATTGATGCTAGACTTTAACTCGATTGATAATCAATAGGTCTTGAGTATCAATCACCATTGACCGATCTATAGGTCTAGGTCGGTCAAATATCCCTTTGTTCGTTTGTTCTTGTTCGTGGTTGTTCGTGTGTTTCTGTTCGTTGCAACAGTCATCCAGACTGTTTCATCCGTGTGTTTCCAAATCACAGTTCTTATCACTGTTACTTGTTCCAGTTTCAACGAGAATCAACAGTCTGCACGACTGTTACATAGTCTGTTTCCGCTGCAAGTTAACGAATCTTACTCTTCGAGTAATTTTCGTATCAATAATGTTCTATAAAAGTAAATACTTTACAAAATATAAAAATCGTAGATATACTTTTTTTTCTATTTGCATGAAATACTTTGCTTATATATAAAAAAATCAACTAATTAATTATGGTTGAAATTTATGAATATAAGTATGAAAAAACTAAAAAAAAATTGAAAAAACGAAGAAAGAAATACTAGAAAATAAATATGAAGTAAAAAAAATAAACAAAAAAATTGCAACAATTTTTACTAAAATCGAATAAGTAATAAAATTAGATTATAAAATTCTTTAAACTGATATTACTAACAAAAAGGAAACAAAACATCATTACATACAATTGGCCGATGAGTATCATATTCAAGGAATAGTTATTAATTGTGGACTACTCCGTACTATTTTTAAAGGTTTGGGGTGAGAATTAGAGAGGTTTCAGAAGGCTAAGAGAGTGAGGGAGGATGAGAGGCGAGAAAGAGAAAGAGAGTAATTTGTGTATGGAGTAAGATAGGGCTTTTTTATATCCGACGAGTATCATATTCAGATATGGAGTATATGAATAGATACGAAGGTTTTGTTTCGGCCGTAGATTGTCCATAGACCATGGTTTATAGATCAATATAAAATTTGCTATTATTTTTTTTCTTTTTATATCAAGTATTGCTTAAAA
Organism: Heliosperma pusillum; assembly: GCA_022085475.1. Lineage (NCBI taxonomy): Eukaryota > Viridiplantae > Streptophyta > Magnoliopsida > Caryophyllales > Caryophyllaceae > Heliosperma > Heliosperma pusillum. The sequence continues at coordinate 25,517 of JAIUZE010071285.1, read as the reverse complement.
CCGGCACTATCTGTCTTAAGTTTAAGACGTTTTAAATACTATTACATGATTCCAATAAAGACAATTTTTTGATATTTTTTAGGCAACAAATTGGGTGATTTGGTACGTATTTGGTTCGTTTAAAGGTTAAGACGGATAATGCCCGTCATAAATGATAATTTGTGAATTTTTTACACCGTAAGTCTTGCTTAAATTTGTATTATCAGTCTTAAACTTAAAACTGGTAAATTACTACCACATAATATAATGTTAATATAGACAAAAATTTTAGTATTTCTTAGGTAACAAGTAGATGATTTGGAATTTATTTGACATGTCTTATACTTAAGACGGATAGTATCTGTCTTGAATGAGAATTTATGTTTTTTTTATATGGGCTCTCAGTGGAGTAAGAATCCTTGCCATTTCCTCAAAAGAAATGGAGGCCATTATCTATCAATGGTCCGGATCGGTGGTTGTAAACATATTTGAGTAGAAAAAGGTAAATGAATGAAGCGAAATATATAATATAATATGTGTGTATTTGAAAGGAAATGAAGATAAAGAAATAAAGAGGATTCATTTGGCTCTTAGAGTACCAAGTAAAAGTTTGACTGAGAAATAGTAATTTGTTAATTATTTTATTGGGTAACTATTTGTTGAGATAAGATAAAAATATGACTAATTCTTATACACTTTTTTTAGCATTAGTTGTTCATATAATATTTTTAACATAACTTTATTGATAATGTGCCTTATATTTTAATGAGATTTCTGAAGTATATATAATATTTTTTAGATACGCACGGGTCATTTTTCATTTTGTTTTGTCTAATAACTCTCAATCTCTACTACATGAAAATTGGGTCAATGGTTGTATTTATAGATATACACGGGTTAAAATTTTCATTTTATTTATCTTCTGCACGGGTTTAACTAAATGTAAAATGAGTGTAACAATTTGTAATTTCGCCAATTCTATGTTAATTTCCGACTAAATAATATATAAGTCAGGCTTTTTTTAAGCCGCCCGAGTAACAAAACTGAGTAAAAACTCAAATTTAACTAACAAGAGGACGTATCGTATTATAACAACCACACAACCAATTGACACTAATATATCATTTATACTAATTCTAAGCGAGAGTTTTAATTCAAATCCAAAATCTTCTTTACAATTCAATTTATTACGTTGCCAAACTAAAATTGTTAAACAAAAAGTGGGGAAATTTTTTGCTTTAATTTAAAACATTACTCTTTATTTTGTAGATAAAATTAATATGAGATACTAATTTAATATAAAACTTAATCTATATTTAAAATTTGTAGATAAATTTAAAACGAAATAATTGCTCAATAAACAATCTATATTTACAATTTTAATATAACAATCCCTAAAACAACATACCCGTGCAATTTGCACGGGTTTAAAACTAGTGATGTTTATTCTAAATTCACATATAAATAATAATTACACAAATTTTCATTTAAAATGGACATTATCTGTTATACGTTTAAAACAGATCAAATACTACCAAATCACCCTATTTTTAACTAAGAAATATCAAACTTTTTGTCTTTATTATCAATATGTGAAAGTATTTGATCTGTTTGAAGGCTTAAACAAATCTTAATGAAATAAATAGTTAATTAACCGCCGAACGTAAGAAGATTAAATTGAAATAAAAAAGGCGAGTAGTTCCTCTTGCTCATTTCCGCCCATTGAATTGGTTTTGGAGAAAAAGAAAGGGCGAAAGCAAAAGCATGAGCAAGAGTGAGGAATGGTGTGTTGCAGGAAAAGCAGTAATTGAAGAAGAAGAAGAAGAAGAAGAAGTAAGGATAAAAGTGGGTTCATATGGGGGATTAGTGAAATTAGTAGAAGATGCAAGTGAAGAAGTAATGTTATTATGGGGACTTGAACAACCCACTTTTTCAAAGCCTAATGCTTTTGTTAATCAATCTTCTCTCACTCTTTCTCTCGACGCTTTTGGCCATTCTCTCTCTGTCCTCCAATCTCCCTCTTCTCTGGTATCGTATCCCTTCTCCTTTTCCCTTTTAGTTGTCTTTTTATAAATGACTCAATCTGTCATATTAAAGCTTTCAACTTTGGTGATGATCCTTACTGTTTGGTGTGAGCTTCCTGAAATTAAAAAGTTTAAATTTGGGGAATAGAGTTGGGGAATTTGAAAACTAGTCCTCTAATTATCAAGGATTTGGTTGATTCATAGGAATACGCTACATTCAAAACGGTATATGCTCTTAATAAATAGGGTCTGATATATAGATTTTGAGCAAGTGTCATGATAGAATATTCTCAAACTGATTAAAAAGAAACATATGTTGATTGAATATTGTTCTCATTATGACAAAGTTGTTGTAATGGCAGATTACTCCTGGGGTGACTGGATCAGTGATGTGGGATAGTGGCATTGTTTTAAGTAAATTTTTGGAGCATGCCGTGGACACCAAGTGCCTTCTGCTTCAAGGGAAAAAAGTGGTTGAGTTGGGATCTGGCTGCGGATTAGTCGGGTAATAAAAAGATCCGACCTCTTTAGTTTCCCGGTTAACTGAAATCCCTGTGTTTATATAAGGTTTTGATGTTTTTCATAGTTTAATTCATGTTGGTGGATTTGTTTTTCCAGATTCCCAGGCGTGTACATAATACAGCAGTAATAATAACTTAAACATTTGAATGTTAAGGAAAATAAGCAGAAAGTCATATTGCTGCTCTGGCATCATAAATGGCCAAGCTATTTAGATCATATTCTGAAATCAAGTTTCAAGGCTGAAACATTCCCAATATGTCAAGGAACTGATAATTTGTTTAAAATTATAACGTATTCCCTCCTTTCATCACCAAGTCATCCACGATTCTCTTTTAGTAAACCCACACTAAACTACTCAATCCATTTTAGGTTAACAATTTTTTTTCCAATTCTCAGTAAAGTACACTACTTCTAATAAAAGAATGCTACCAAGCAATCCGAGTTGCACGTCTTTTACAATAGTGGCCGTGTTGTACCTAACGTGCACACCTTTACTAAACTTGAGTCATATTAGTACCCCACTTGCTCACTTTTTACTGTACTTATGTCATTACTAGTGGATTTGTAGTATGTATAGTTTTGTGTGGCAGTAGAGAGTACTAACTAGAGTGACTTTTCATTAGTAATTGTGGTGGTTCAAGCTGCGTTGCAGCTCTTGCAGGCTCTCAGGTTATTCTAACAGATCTTCCGGATAGGCTGAGGCTTCTAAATAAGAATGTTGACACCAATTTAAGAACTAGCAATATTCCCGGATCAGCATTGGTCACTGAACTCATTTGGGGAGACGATCCTGATCCAGAAATTCTTGATCCTTTGCCTGATTATGGTAACTTCATGTTCTGCAATATGCTGAAATTTTCATCCTATGAGTTTCATTTTAAAATGATTAGAAAAATTTCAATGCTATCGGTTTTGTAAAATCTCTGTGCTTCTGTTTTTTTGAAGATTTTGCGAACTGTTAGGTCTGTTAGTAGTTGACATTTAAGATGGAGGAGCAACAAGAAACTTGATGGACTATCTATTTGCCACTGCCCAAGCAAAAAAAAAAACAGACTATTTCAGGACCCTTAAATTCTCAAAAGGCCTTCCCGCCATGTATACGAATTATAAATAAGCGAATAAAAAGGATAAAAGAATGATCCACTGGAGAAGTTCCAATCAACACCTGTTAAAGGGCTTCTCGCTTATTTAATCTATTCTAGGCACTACAATGCTCCTTCCTGATTCATCTAGGAAAATCATGTCTAGTGCTTCAGTGATCACGTGCTAAAGGTATATTAAAATTTTGGTATTCATAGACTGACTGTTATTTCTAGACTGACAACTTTTATTTCTGTAGCGTGCGTTTCCGTCCTTCGACTACAAATGTCGCAAAGCTGCTATTATACATTTCTAAATACCTATGTTCAGCCTTATTGCTCCACCAATATTGACCAGACATGAACCCAAAAATCCAGAATAGATCGGAATCTGAATTGGCCCCTATTCGTAACAACCCGACCTGTTATGTTAACGTGGTACACAAATGCGCCTGTTATGTTACCTTGTGGCTGTTACATGAGGGATTATCTTACGTTAATCGTCTGGTAGAAATTGAGGAGTCTTGGTGATGACAATTGACAACTAATATTTGAAAATATTAACTATACTTTCCAGTATGTGTGCGACTTTCTTTACTATCTGTTAAACTTGCGGCGAGAAGTTGATGGCCACAGTTTGGAAGAGTGTATATTTGTGAAAAGAAGGATATTTACCTGCTAGGCTGCTACCCTTGTCTTTTTCGGAATGTTAACATGTACCTCTCCAGTCTCCACACCATACTAGTGTAACTTGTGCAGCAAACTCTACATCCTTGCGTGTGGGTCTAATGGTACTTCGACTCTTCAAACTGGCAACATGTTGCTAGTCCGAAACTACACTATTCCAACACCACTAGACACTTCATCACTTTATTTTCGACCAAAATAAAATTATTTTCACAAAATGGCCATGACCGGACCCTCAAAAGCGCGTCACATCCAACTCTTGCTGCAAAGTCGGAGGTATCTGTTATGGCAGCGTGATCTGAATGCACTTGGGGACTACCAGGACCTAGCAATGTATCTTCTATGCATCAAAATCACTTTCGCTATTGATTGCAGTCTGTTACTTCACCTTGGCATTGATCCATTTGGTGCAGTTCCTTTTTCCTTACATTAAATAAATTGCTTGTCAATAAAACCTTTTAAATTTGACTGTGTAATGCAAAATGAATGTACTTGTTAACGTGAATCGTTTTCTTTGATGCCATAAACAGTGCTAGGTTCAGATGTTGTGTACAGTGAAGAAGCTGTAGGAGACTTGGTGGCCACCTTACAACAACTTTGTGGCAAACAAACCACTATAATTTTGTCCGGAGAACTTCGTAATGGTGAGACATTTCTCAATGTGCTGTCTTTCTCATTCAACTATCAGTAAATGATTGCTCGAACGTTTTTTTGTAGATGAAATCCTTGAATATTTTCTGGAGGCTGCCATGGGATGCTTTGTGATTGGTCGTCTAGATCAGTCGGAGTTGCATCCCGAGTATCGCAGTCACCGGGTTGTGGTGTACATTTTGGTGAAGAAGCCAGAAGAGTGAACACATGTTTTGTCAGTTATCTTGTAACTCTCGTATGTACTAGCATATTGGGTGTGCTTTTCAAGTGCGGCGTACATTTTCGAGATCAACTTTGTGAAAATTCTAAATTCATGCTGGGATCATACCTAAGCTTGTTAAAAGGAACTTTGCGTGCACTCATATTATACTCCCTTAGTCCCGGTTATTTATTTACCTATTTCATTATAGGGTCTTATTCATTTGTTTATCTTTTTATAGTATAATAATTTTTTATGGGTAATTTTTTATGGTCTCTTTCTCTTTCCTTAGTTTGGGCAAAACCAAAAATAAACAAATGACCGAGACGAAGAGAGTATCTACTCAACTAAAAGCTAGGGGGCACCAGCACGACAAAACATAATTGAACAAAATGATTATTAGTACCAAAAATGTTTTTCTTTAAATTTATACTCCATATTTCATTTAAGAGTATCTTAAATTCTTAATCATTTGTTTCAACTTATTACTACTTATTATAATAGTGCTTTTCCAACAGGTAATTTGAAAATTCATTTACAATTTGATCCACTTATAATCAAATAATAATAACTAAATATGTTATCAATTATAAAGGTATATATGAAACTGGGACTGAACGGATTTTTTAAATAACTGAGAAATATGACAACAATTGAGCGGGACGGAGGTATAATTTATGGCTCACATTTTATCCGTAAGCTTCACTATTACCCCTATGCAGGTACGTTAATTAAGTCGGAAAACCAGTGCTCAAACTTAGTGTCAATGTGATGCATTGTGCAATAGTTATAATCTCGCTATAGAATCCATTTCCTAGCTTAACCACTACATAACTTTGTCAACAAGGATCACTATTAGGTAGAAAATAAGGTGAAATAGTTCACCTAAACTTCAATAACAATATTATAAACTCAAGTCAACATGCTAATTCAAAACCAACGATTGTTTAACTTGCATTGCATCAAAGTTAAGGTTTACAAGTTATAGAGCTTGCGTGCTCAACCTAAAACTACAACCTATCCAATAAAATGGATGATAATCAGAGTAAAATCCATCCAACCTCCATAGTTATAGACAAGGCTGCCAAACCCACCACACCTTTAGTCCCCAGAAATAACACAATTCCATCAGAAAATGGCAATGTCATGAACAATTTCCGACCAACTCGAGCTCTTGCAGGGCCACCAAATAATCGAGGTTGTTGTTGCAGGATAATATGGTTCATATTATGTCTTCTACTAGTTCTTATAGTACTAATTGGAATACTTGCCTTAGTTTTCTACTTGGTTTTCCACCCAAAAGTTCCTGATTACTCCATTGATCAGCTAAGAATCACTGACTTCCGACTTAACGTGGATCTTAGCCTTTACGCGAAGTTCAACGTCCGAGTAACAGCTAAAAACCCGAATCAAAAGATTGGGATTTACTATGAAAAGGGAGGGAAGATGAGTGTGTGGTATGATAAGACACAGCTTTGTCAAGGGGCGTTTCCAGGATTTTATCAGGCTCCTCTGAACACAACAAGGGTAGAGGTTTCTCTGTCAGGGCAAAACCAGTATGGTAGTACTTTGATGACTGCATTGCAACAGCAGCAGCAGACAGGAAATATACCATTAGATCTTAAGGTCGATCAGCCGGTAGCAATTCGAGTTCCGAGTATGAAGCTTGGGAAAGTCAGGTTCTTGGTTAAATGTAAGTTGACAGTGGATAGCTTGACCTCCAATAATCTTATTAGTATTAAAGCTAGTAATTGTAAGATTAGTGTCAAACTTTAATATCATTTCCCAGGAATTCGTTGCTTTCTGTGTTCCTTAGTCTTTTGTTTATTATGCATGTCTACAAAAAACTACTTCATACTCCGTATTTATTTGTTTCATTACGTAATTATCCTGTTATAGTGTTATTTCACATTCAACTTAATTGCAAATTTTTGGAAGAAGATTTTGTTCGTGTATCTTTCTCAAGCTAAACTTGATTTTTGTTGCAATATATTGTGTCATTACCGTTGTTGTGTGCTAGCCTTATTTTTTATTTCCTAAGAATTAACAAAATAAAATAGGGTTTTTCTACATGGTACCGCTGTGTTTTTTCGAATTTTACATGTTACCACTCTTTTTTTTTTTCAAAATCTAAATGATACCTCTAAACTAGGTAAATAGTACATAAAATACCCAAACTACTAAAAATCAAGTCTTAAAACACCTTATTTTTACAAACAAAATATGTTTGTGATTGACTAAACGATATTTATGTTAATGACATGCCAAATTATTGTCAAAAGATCAACAAAAAGTGCATAATATAAACGTTTAAAAGAGGCCGATTATATATTGCATTTCGGTATTTTGAGATGTTTTCATTAAGTTTAAGAGTACTGCAATGAAACTATTCAGAAAACAAGTTAAAACAACTACAAATTGAACTAAGGTTATTCACTTGGAAATTGCTCTGTTTTTGTTTGGACTGGATGCTGAAAGAAGGAGATAGGACCTTAACCAAAGCACAAAGCCAATGGTTGAGGGTTGAACCTTGATCCCAGCACACAGCTAAGGGTCTAAGTTCACTTCCAAGCACACAGCAATGGAAGTTTTCTCAAGCACACAGCCAAGAGATATCAACAGAAACAATGGTTTCAGTTTTTGTGTTTACTTCAAATCTGCCTTTCATTCATTAGAAACAAGCCTTATATAGGCAATAGGATTACATCTTGATCGTCCAAACACATCTAAGGCTAGTAATGATCCTCAAAAGAAACAAAATAATAACTACAAACTGATACAAACTAAAATAAAGTAAACATTAGAAAAGTAGTTCTGAAAGAGACAGGTTTCTTGTTGCCTTGCTGCTGCTTTGTTATATGGTACATAGTGGACTTTTTGCTTGGTGTTTTGGTTCTAAACTGGAGTAGTATTAGTCCCCAAAGTCTGAGCAAAAAGCCCTCGAGTCTTCTTGGCCAAAAGAAGAAACTTTGATTGTGACACCCTCAAATTTGCGGAAAGAAAAAAAAAATTATTTAAATACATAAAAGATAATAATACATCACGAAGGTGTCATAAATAAAAGGGTCATTACAGAACGGAAATAATATTATACAAAAGAAATATACAAGACGGGAGACATATCTCCCGTATAAATACGGAAATAAAAGAGTGTCTAATAATATACAATCTAAGGACCGAATATAGGTCCAAGGTAAATACTTCGCTCGCTAGCTCGTCAACGTACCCCAAATATGCATCACCACCTGTTCGACCGCATTAAATATAAACACGGAAGCCACAGTCAGTGGGGAGTAACTCCGAGTTCTCCCAGCCACGAAATGTCGAGTTTAATTAAACATGAATAACATAAAAGCAATGTATATGGAAATACAAAACTTAACATATATGATATGCTTTTCATGTTATGAAACAAATAACTAACATATAACCTATCATATGAAAGCTATCATGTGAATCCGATAATCAAATATAACTCGAGGTAGGGAAGCTGGTATGCTGGCTCAGCGGTTACCATGTAACATGGCCCTGATACACTCAAACCCTAATCAACACGTAATCATGTGAATCAGTTAACAATCGGTAATCCAAACTCTATCAATCCTAGCCGGCTTGCATCTCACCTTCTAGAACTCATAGAATCATACAAACATGCAAGACCAATACTTCTACAAACAGGCATAAGTTCTTAGTACAGTCGATAGAAGACTTCTGTAACTCGAGGCTATACCACAAGGTAGGAAACCATCCTAGTCCTAGACTGATCAGACCTAGCGACAACAGCTATTCCATTCCCCGTCCTCATGCCATAACCGTCACACTAAAACTCTACTAGGCGACCCCCTAAAGCAGAGAAGTGCTAGTACTTAGCTGGCTCCATCCAAAACGGAATCAGGCAGCCCTGCGACTTGGATTATAAACCCACCAATCCGAGACACAAAAGCTATCAAGCAGTGAACTCCATATGCTCGTTAAGTGTACGGCCATCAATGTCATGGTCCAAATCTACTCATTAAAGAATTAGAATGGTCAATACGCCATATACTCATAATTCTCTATGGGTACTTAGTCAACACGACACCAACCATATAATTAAACAGTCACGGAAACCATTGCCTAACATGTGACTAATTGCATATAAATCATAATCAAATAACATATCGCCTCATATCTACTAAGGCTAATTCATTAATTAAATACAACCTTACTTGAAGACAAATCCCCGACCCGAGTCCCGCGACGGGTCATTAGTCAAAACGGGGCTGACTAGATCTTAGTATGACCAAACCCGTTTGGTCAAACCGGCTAGAAACAGAGTCTTTACCACATAGACTTAGACATAAAAGTCAACATATTCATTACATGTTATTTTATTAAAGCTTCTAACATGCGAATTAATATATCATACCAAAACCCGTTTGACTAAAAAGATATTAAATTAAACTACGATCTCGTCTTATAATTTCTAACATGTGAGAAATAATAATTTAATGAAAAACCTTTTACTTAAATATTTTACTTATTAATATTTCTCGCTTGCTAATTATTACAAAACGCGATAAAATAACAATAACTCAAAAACCGTCACGAGTCTAAGTAAGGGGACCCACGGGCTGATTTGGGCCGACTTGACACGGGCCTGGACTGGGCCCCACGGCCTGGTTTTGGGCTGTTTTGGCTTTTAATCAATTTTACTAAAAACCGTTTCTTAATATTTCCCGCATGCTTAACATAATTAAAACCCGTCAAAACAACAACCAAACAATCAAACATCGACACAACACCCATGGACCAAATCCGGACCAATCCAGACCAATCCAGACCGGACCAGGACCGGCCTGAACCGGCCTGAACCGGGCCTGAACCGGCCGGTTTGGGCTGGTTTCTCCGGCCACTTATTCCGGCCACCACCATCATTCACACCATATTATTTCTAACATGTTTTAATTAATCAACAACCATTTTAACATCCAATTCAACCATCATTCATACAAAAATCATGATTTTAAATAAATCATCCTACTATGTCAAGAACAACCAACATGTTATAAATTCATAAAACATATTAATAACCACTACTTAGCATGTTACTAACAAAAATTCCATAACTCATAATAACATGAACCAAAACAAAAGATGAACCAAAAACAAAAGAAACAAAAGCTATGTAACATATATTCGTCGAGTAACTCGGAATCGTTACCTTAGCTAGTAAAAACCAATTAGCATCAAAATAAGAAGTATAAACCAAGAAACCCGTCTACTAATCTTCACCCAAAATATACGAGTCTCCAAACTCGTCTTCAAAATCTTCCCCTATAAGAAATGACAAGAAAAACATTATTAGAATTTAAACTTGATTCTCCATAATTAAATGTTGAAAACGATTTTGACGGAATTGAAAATAAACCGTACTAGAAGATGGAGAGCGAAGAGGAGATTCTAGAAATATAAGTTAGGACGGATTTAATTAAGAAATGAAGGTTTTATGATGATTTTGCTCAAGAACGACGAAGAACGGATGAAGAACGCTCAAGAACGAATGAAGAACGTTGAAGAACGATTAATTTGATCTTAATTTGATTTGTTGTAAAATGAAAAGTTGTTAGTGAGTAAAGGGGTTGGGTGAGCCGTGTGTTTATAGACAAAATAATGAGTCGGGTTTTGAAATTGTTGTTACGGAATTGACTCGCGTTTAATAATTATATTACGGTAATCGATTAAATATAATTCGATATTAAGTTAATTAAACTAAATATCTAGATATTATGATATTGTAATCAAAGTAATGAAAATATCAAGGCCTAAGAGAGGGTAGGAGAGCCGTGTGGGTTAGTGATAGTCGGGTCTGTTTTGTAATCGATTTGCGTAATTTCCGTTGACGGATCGATAAAGTAACAAATATCTAAGATATTTGTATTAGTTTAATCAAAACAATTAAAATATCTCAAGTGAGTGGAAAACGATGACATGGGCGTGTGACTCATGCCAAAGTCGAGTTTCGGGTTTTGTTTCGGGATTTACGATGACTCGGGAATAGTTAAATGATGCTCGGGTTTAAACCGTAAAACCTTATTATAAATTCCGAATAAATTCAAAATAATTTTATTAAATTATCATAAATTCTAATAAATCTAAATAAAAATAAATCAAAAATATTATTTTTTTAAATAAAATTTCGGTCTTCAAACTTATAAGGCGAGTCGGGAAAAAGTCAACGAAAGTCAAAGTTGACTTGAAAGTCAAGAAAAGTCAAAGATGACTTAAAAGTCAAGAAAAGTTTATGACGACTTAAAAAGTCAAGAAAAGTCAATGACGACTTAAAAAGTCAAAAAAGTCAAAGACGACTTAAAAGTCAAGAAAAGTCAAAGATGACTAAAAACGGGATTTTCATGAAATCTCTCAGAAATTCCAAATACGAACTCGAAATTTCAAAATACGACTCGAAACAATAAATTCTATTTTAAAAACTTAAGTCTGCTGAAAAGTGTTAGTAAATATTTTTACTAGAAAAATTGGGTACTTTTCGGGTTGTTACATTGATAGTGACAGCTGAACTGCTCTTGGATAGGTGAGAACTGGACTGGTGAACTTGGCTCTTGTTTTGAGAGGTGTTCCTGGCGTTTTCTGAGGAAGGTTCCCCGGACAAAAAGGTAGTAGACCCTCCCTAGAACCAAGCCCCATAGTTGGTTTGAAGTCCCTAAGCTTGGAAGTTACCCTGAGACCCTCCCCAAGGTACTGCTGCTGACTGAATTTCCTGAGGTTTTGTTGGCTTGTTTTGTGAGTCTGTCTTATGTCTTGGCTGGCCCTGGCTCGTGTCATGGCTATCAATGGCTCGTGTCATGGCTTGTTTGCTTGGGCCTGGACTATACAAAGCATTAAGATAGCTTTTGACATAGGGTGAGGTTGGTATTGGATCATGGTTGGACTGATCATGGGTTGGTTGGTCTTGTCTTTGAGCTTGGCATTGAACTCCTGTTGCAACCCCTCCTTCTTGAAAAAGATTTACCCTCAAATCCTCTTCATCCTCAGAGTCCTCCTGATAATGACTTAGATCTCCCACATTGAATGTCCCATGTACCCCATAATCTTCTGGTAAATCCTATCTTGTAAGCATTAGGTCCTACCCTTTCAAGCACCTCAAAAGGACCATCAGCTCTTGGCATAAGTTTGTTTTTCCTCTTCTCTGGAAACCTTTCTTTCCTTAAGTGCAACCACACCATATCTCCTGCCTTGAACTCCCTAGCTTTCTTTGGACCTTTGGCTTTTGACTTATACATCTCATTTGTCTTCTCAATCTGTTTCTTGACTTGCCTGTGAATTTGCATCATTTGTTGTACTCTTTCCTTGGCATCATAATTGACTTCTTTCCTTATCACTGGGGCTAGGTCTGTTGGCATTAGAGGATTAGCACCATAAACAACTTCAAAAGGGGTCTTACATGTGCTGTGTGATGGAGCTCTATTGAATGCAAACTCAGCCTGTAACATTTTGATATCCCAATCCTTTAATGACTTAGCAATGATACATCTCAAGATCCTTCCTAAAGTTTTGTTAGTAACCTCTGTCTGTCCATCTGTTTGGGGGTGGTATGCTGTGCTGAAGAGTAACTTTGTCCCTAGGAGTCTCCAGAGTGACCTCCAGAAGTGGCTCATGAACTTAGTGTCTCTGTCAGACACAATGCTCCTTAGCACCCCATGCAGCTTTACTATTTCCTTGAAGTAGAGCTCAGCTACCCCCATGGCATCTTCTGTCTTCTTGCAAGCAACAAAATGGGCCATTTTGCTGAACCTGTCCACTACCACCATGACTGAGTCTTTGCCCCTTTGTGTCCTAGGCAGTGCCACTATGAAGTCCATGCTGATGTCCTCCCATGGTTTGTTTGGTACAGGTAGAGGGGTGTAGGGACCTGCTTGGAACTGTGACTTGGCTAATTGACAGGGTTTGCACCTCTTGATAGTATCCTGCACATCACCCAGCATTTTGGGCCAATAGAACTGCTCATTTAATATCTCATAGGTCTTTTGTACTCCAAAGTGCCTTGCAAGCCCATTGCAATGGACCTCCTTGACTAGTAACCCTCTGTAAGGACCTCTTTCTGTGTCAAGTATTTACTTCCCTTCTTGAGCTTTCCTTCTGAATACACCTCCAATTCCTCCTTGAAGTCTGGATCTTCTATGTAGAGTTCCTTCATGAACTCAAAGCCTAGGACCCTTTTGCTCCATGAATGACAACATCACAGATCTCCTAGAAAGAGCATCAGCCACTACATTGTTCTTTCCTTCTATGTACTTGCTTGAAAAGGAGAATGATTGCACAAATTCCACCCACTTGGCATGCCTGGGGTTGAGTTTGTGTTGGCCATTGATGAACTTCAAGGCCTCATGGTCTGAATGTAGCACAAGAGGCTTAGGTTTTAGGTAATGTCCCCAATGATTCAGGGCTCTCACTATGGCATAAAACTCTTTGTCATAGGTAGAGTAATTCAACCTAGCCCCACTTAACTTCTCACTGAAATAAGCTATGGGCCTCTTTTCTTGAACCAGTACTGCCCCAACTCCTAACCCACTTGCATCACACTCCACTTCGAACAGCTTGTTAAAGTCAGGTAAGCCTAGTATAGGGGATCTGCACAACAGATCCTTAATGGTATTGAAGGACTTCTCTGCCTTTTCTCCCCAAGTGAACTCCCCTTTCTTCATACATTCTGTGATGGGAGCCATGATAGAGCTGAACCCCTGAATGAACCTTCTATAGAAGGATGCCAACCCATGAAAACTCCTGACCTCAGTTACTGTCTTGGGGGTGGGCCAATCCCTGATTGCCTAAACCTTCTCAGGGTCAACAGCTACCCCATCCTTTGCGATAATGAACCCAAGGAACTGAACCTCAGGTTGCATGAAAGTGCACTTCTCTAGCTTACCATATAACTAATTCTCTCTAAGAACCTCACAAAGTAAATTCAGCTGTTGTAGGTGTTCCTTCTTGCTTGAACTGTAGACTAGAATGTCATCAAAGTATACCATAATGAATTTTCCCAAGTAAGGCCTTAATACTTCCGTCATGAGCCTCATGAAGGTGCTAGGGGCATTGGAGAGCCCAAATGGCATCACTAGCGATTCATACAGCCCATCCTTGGTCTTGAATGCAGTCTTCCACTCATCCCCAGCTCTAATCCTTACTTGATGATACCCTTGTCTTAGATCAATCTTGGTGAACACTTGAGCCCCACTGAGTTCATCCAGAATGTCATTAAGTCTAGGTATAGGGAACCTATACTTAATGGTGATGTTGTTGATTGCTCTGCTGTCTATACACATCCTCCAAGTTCCATCCTTCTTAGGCACTAGCAATGCTGGTACAGCACAGGGGCTAAGAGACTCCCTGACATACCCTTTGCTAAGCAGCTCTCCCACCTGAGATTGCAGCTCTTGTGTTGCCCTGGGGTCACTTCTACAAGCTGGCTTGTTTGGAAGGACAGCCCCAGGCACCAGATCAATGTGGTGCTCAATTCTCCTTAGTGGGGTAACCCACTAGGTAGTTCAGCAGGGAAAACATCCTCATAGACTTTCAGCAAGGCTTGTACCTCTTTAGGCACCTGGTTAGAACCTTCCCCTACCTCCTTGGTAAGGAGGACATAGACTGGCCTGAGATCATTTAACTCTTGCTCCATTTCTGATTGACTCAACAGCAGAACTTCCTTAGCAGCTTTAGTTAAGAGTGGAGGGTTCCCTTTCAGGATAGGGGGTAAAGGAGCTAAGATGATTTTCTTCTTCCCAAACCTGAAAGAGTAAGTATTGTCCCTTCCCTGATGGACATCATCCCTATCAAACTCCCAAGGCCTCCCCAATAGAAGGTGACAAGCATCCATGGGCAATACATCACACAAGGCCTCATCAACATATCCCTTACCAATAGAAAATGGAACAACACACTGTTGATCTACCTTAACTTCAGCCCCCTTGTTCAGCCACCTAAGCTTGTAAGGTTGAGGGTGGTCTTTGGTGGGCAATGTTAGCTTTTCCACCAGTGTTTTAGAAGCTACATTGGTGCATCTACCTCCATCCACAATCAGATTACACACCCTCCCTTTTATGGTGCACCTAGTTCTAAAGATCTGGTGTCTCTGATCTTCTTCTAAGGGTTGGGGTTGTGTGTGCATTACCCTCCATGTCACTAGACTTAACCCAGCATCAGGCTCTATCAACTCCTCACTAGCCTCTATCTCAGGCTCTTCCATCTCATCATCACTGACCAACACCTCATCATCTCCCCAATGAATTACTTCTAGGGTGCTCAGAGCTCTTTTAGATGGACATTCTCTAGCAAAATGTCCATATCCTTGACATTGAAAACACTTTTTGAGAGGGGTAGTTTTTCTTTGGCCTGCATCAACAGCCTTACCTTTATCAGGGTTGAAAGGAGTCTTAGTAGGACCCACAGGTTCTCCCATCTTGACTCCTACAAAGGGTTTGTAGGTAGGGGTTCTAGTAGGTGTCTTAGAGGCACTGGCTTTTCCTTTCCCCAACTTTTCTACTCTTAAAGACAAGTTGACAGCTTCCTCAAAGGAGTATATATTTTGTAGCCTGACTTTACTAGCTATCCTCTCATCCAAGCCTTCTAAGAACCTTGCTATCTTTTGCTCAGATTTCTCAACAACCTCACATTGCAGTGTGAGTTGTTCAAAGTCCCTTAGATAAGATTCTACAGGTCTTTGGTCTTGTTTCAGGTGAGTGAGCTTAATGAACATGTCCTGAGTGTAGTCCCTAGAGACAAACTTAGCCCTCATTTTCTTTTTCAGTTTGAGCCATGACTTAACAGGTTCTTTCCCTTCCCTAACCCTCAAGGTTTTCATGTTTTCATACCACAGTGAGGCATAACCTTTTAGTTTCATGATAGAAACCTTAAAAGCCTTTCTATCAGTGTATCCTTTAAACTCAAAGACTCTTTCTACAGACCTTAGCCAATCTAAGAAATCATCAGGGTTCATGCTACCTAGAAAGTCAGGGATTTCTACCTTTATGTCTTTGTCCTGGTGTCTAATAAGACTTTGATCTGAACCATCTGAGTCTGTCATTTCAAATTGATCTACAGGTTGACTCCTCCTTCCTTCACCTTGTGGGAAAGGTGCTCCTCTTCCTCGACCTCTGCCTCCTCTTGTATCATTGTTCTGTTGGCCCTCAAGGAGTTCATTGACAGATCTGGAGACCTCCATCACAGTTCTGACAAGACCTTGAACTGTGTTTTCAAGACCTGTGATTCTCTCTTCACTCATGGTTGATTTTTTTGTGTTTTTAATGTAGTTAGGTAGATGAACTCAGAAACCAAAGCTCTGATAACCAATTTGCAATGAAACTATTCAGAAAACAAGTTAAAACAACTACAAATTGAACTAAGGTTATTCACTTGGAAATTGCTCTGTTTTTGTTTGGACTGGATGCTGAAAGAAGGAGATAGGACCTTAACCAAAGCACAAAGCCAATGGTTGAGGATTGAACCTTGATCCCATCACACAGCTAAGGGTCTAAGTTCACTTCCAAGCACACATCAATGGAAGTTTTCTCAAGCACACAGCCAAGAGATATCAATAGAAACAATGGTTTCAGTTTTTGTGTTTACTTCAAATCTGCCTTTCATTCATTAGAAACAAGCCTTATATAGGCAATAGGATTACATCTTGATCGTCCAAACACATCTAAGGCTAGTAATGATTCTCAAAAGAAACAAAATAACAACTACAAACTGATACAAACTAAAATAAAGTAAACATTAGAAAAACAGTTCTGAAAGAGACAGGTTTCTTGTTGCCTTGCTGCTGCTTTGTTATATGGTACATAGTGGACTTTTTGCTTGGCGTTTTGGTTCTAAACTGGAGTAGTATTAATCCCCAAAGTCTGAGCAAAAAGCCCTCGAGTCTGCTTGGCCAAAAGAAGAAACTTTGATAGTGACAGCTGAACTGCTCTTGGATAGGTGAGAACTGGACTGGTGAACTTGGCTCTTATTTTGAGAGGTGTTCCTGGCGTTTTCTGAGGAAGGTTCCCTGGACAAAAAGGTAGTAGACCCTCCCTAGAACCAAGCCCCATAGTTGGTTTGAAGTCCCTAAGCTTGGAAGTTACCCTGAGACCCTCCCCAAGGTACTGCTGCTGACTGAATTTCCTGAGGTTTTGTTGGCTTGTTTTGTGAGTCTGTCTTGTGTCTTGGCTGGCCCTGTCTCGTGTCATGGCTATCAATGGCTCGTGTCATGGCTTGTTTGCTTGGGCCTGGACTATACAAAGCATTAAGATAGCTTTTGACATAGGGTGAGGTTGGTATTGGATCATGGTTGGACTGATCATGGGTTGGTTGGTCTTGTCTTTGAGCTTGGCATTGAACTCCTGTTGCAGGTACCATGTATATTTCGAAAAATGAAGGGTTATCAAGTAGAATTCGAATAAACATACGGGTAACATGTAGAAAAAACCCAATAAAATAATTAGTTGCAAAAAATACATATATAGGTTTAGAGGCCGGATTTTGTAGATTTAATGAGGTGAAAAGTTGTACTATTGTGATAATTTGAGTAAATTGTCGATGTCATTCGCAATTGTACAATTGATGAAAGTTGAGTACAAAATCAATGTTGATTCCGAGTCCGAGAAAGAAGATATGAAACTTGCTATCATGGAGTTAAGTGAGAGGTTAAACACTAGGGATAAGAAGAAGAAGCTAGGTGCAAGTTACATTCAACCCAAAGTCGAATGTCGAGGTCGAGCAAACAACGAAGTATTTCGCAAAATAGTCGCACGCGAACTACACACGAGTCGCGTGTGACTGGTACGATGATACAATTTTTCACATTCAAGCCATATTCAAGCCATATAAATACATTTGAGTCGAATAGGACTTAAAACTAACGACATGTTATTTCCTATTACTCGGTTTGTTCCGATTATTATTATGCATTATTTTATATTTCCTAATCGTGCTAATTACCTAATAACTATATAAGCTTAGTTGATAGTTTTTTTGAAGAAAACCTTTTTTTAGCAATATTGAGAAGAACTAACCCTAATTATCATTATCTATCTAGTATGAGGAACTAATTCTCCCCTACTTGGTTCAAGACATTGAAGCTCTTATTATTTAATTATGATTTTGAAAATTCTAATCTTTATATTGACTATTGTTAATTGCTTTTTTATTTATCTTATGAATGTTGTATTATGATTGCTAGGTAGCCAACTAGTTATCTATTTCATCATACTATTGTCAGTGTTGTTACATAAATTAATTTATTGATTAAATTCATATTAGTAATAATTAAGGATTAATATTCAACGGGATTCGATAATATTGATAGTAGAAGCTATTAACATATATTCAAAGTACACCTGGATTGTATGTGCTATTTATTCCTTGTCGAATTTGTTGGAGTAAGTGTCCTCCACAATAGTGCATTCATATAATAAATCTCATTTGGAATATACGTGGCATGATTAGTATATTTTGATACTCCACGTCAGTTGATTAACGTAAATCAATAACGGTTGGCTGACTAGAGTTTGACGTTATTGTCGTATGACGGCGGTGATCAACTGATCCCTTTAGGTCACACCTAAGGATGAGATCCAAATAGTAACTAATTATTTGTATACGATACAGTTAATTAGTACATTACATATATTCGATATGTACGAGAGTTAATTGTTAGAAATTGAGTTAAGAACTCAAATTCGATTAAGTTTATTTTTCAATTATGCGATAATTGACTAATAAATTTATATCTTATTTTAATACGATTAAATAAGATTTAACTTAGTAATTAATCGTTAAATTACTAAATTAGTTGAGGTTTTGAGATAGAGGTAATTAGTTAATTATATTTACAAAGAGTTGTAAAATAAATTAACTAAGCATTGTGGGACCCATTATATATTGATATAATGGTAAAATATTACTTAAAATGTTAAGTACATATTATTCATTTATTTGTGTCATATAATTGTTATATGATCAAATTAACACTTAATTATACAAGATAATTAAGCATATGATTAATAAGTATTTGTGGGACAAATATCAAAAATCAAAATGGACCAAAATAAGGCTCACATGGCCGGTTGGTATGTAGTGGATAGTGATGATGGTTGCTCTTATTCATACTCACAAGCAACATGTGCTTATGACATGAATAGTAAACCTAAAATCATTTTATTCACTACAACACATTACCACTTTGCATGGCAATAAAATAAGGAAGAAAATCACCTCTTTTGGTGAGTAATATGACCGGCCAAAGTGACTCAAATAGAGCACTTTGGTTGTTCATTACTTCACTTCTTGTTTTTCACTTGTTTTGAAACATCTCTCTAAAATACTCAACTTCTCTCTAAACTCTCATATATACTAATATTCTCTACATATTACTAGTGTAGTAATACAATAATATTAGTAGTATTTATCTTACTTATTATCTAGTTAATAATAAGGTAAGATTATTTGGGTATAATCTTGGGTGCAACAAGAAGGAGACCTTCTACTTTGGAGGTTATTTTTGGAGGATCATCCACTTAATTTCATGCTCAAGAACAATAAGAAGGAGTTCTTATTGTGCCCATATTGAACCGAAAAATCCCAATGTAAGGATGTTTTGGTCTTATCTTTTCTTTTATGCTTTTATATTTGCATGCATGATAACTAGATCCTAAATCATTAACTTAATGTAATTTAATGAATTAATTAGAGGAGTCTAATGAAAGTTCTAGGACTTTCATGTGGTATCAGAGCTCAATTGTTACATGCATGTCGATTTTAAGCATTAAAATCGAGTTATACGATAACTTGGGTAAAATTGAAAATTTGTGTTCAAAATTGGTTTGCACGAAATTTTTGATTTGCGTGAATATCTACTGACCTCAAAATGGTTATGGTCAAATTTGGTGATTTTATGGATTAATTTGCTATTTATTTTGATTTATGGCCTTTAAATCATGTTAATATGCATATTTTATGTTAAAAGTTAACTAAAAATAGTTGCATGTTGATTCTGGCCATGAAATTTTGATATGATCTCACATGCATGTTGTAAATAATGTATGTAAAATTTCGTGACTTGTAAGTAAGTTTTGCATGATGATTGATTTTTATAAAATAAAAGTCAATAAAGTGAGATTATTATGATCATAAAATTGAAACGTCATTTTATGGTCTTGAAATTTTTTTTTACATTTTATAATCTGATTTATATCATCTTGGTGAAATTTTATAATTTTTTTCACTATTTTACTATATTTAATGGTTTTTATTTGATAAAACCGTTGAATATTAAGTTTTTTGTTCATAAAATTTATTCAAAATTTTTGGGCAAACTTTTCTTGTTTTTAGAGTTCCTGGAAATGTTCCAGAATGTAAAAATTTTTTAGTTTCAAATTTTTATGATTTTTATATTATATTTTGGGTTTATTTCATAAATTGTATGATTAAACCTCTATATTTAGCAAATACGATCAATTCAAACTAATTAAATATAAACAAAGTTAGTGGGGACTAATTTTGAATTCTAAATCAGTTTAGACAATTATTTTGAGCTTAAATACGATTTAAGTGTTGATTATTGATTTTTAATGGGTAAAAATCGATAAAATCCATAAAACCGAGCTAGAATGAGCATGATAAGTGTTAAGGGCGATTTTGGCATGATTTTTACAGCATTTTATTTATGTTGTTATTTTTGAATGAATGAATGTCATTTATTTAATTTTTAATGCAAGTTGTACCTAGTATGGCCTAGATTATTTTAATCGGTATTACCCGTAATGTAAGGGAATACCGATTCGGTTGTAATTTTATTTGCGATCTCGTATCGCCGTTTGTAATAATTTAATTTCATTTTTAGATCAAATGTATAATAGGAATTTTATTTGTATCTTTTTGTAATTAATTATTATGAAGACGGAGATTCCCGAAGTCGGTGTTCCAAAAGACGGTGCCATGAAGAGGCTAGGGGCCAAGGAGTTGGTTTCCGATTTTTTAATCTACTAGTTAATTAGATTAGCTAGGTGGCCATACTAGGATTTATTATTTGCTTGCTTTATTTTTCCGCTCATGCCAAAATCGCCAACATGCATTTTATTTCTCGATTGTCAATTCAAAGTTATTCAAAATTCACCGACTTAGTTCGCTTATAGGGAATTAATAACTAAATTGACAAGACCTCTCACATAACTTAAAAATTGAGATTTAGCCTTACCAATTAGTAACACCTATGAACCCCGTGTTCATTAGGGCTACCACGCTCGTGGGTCCCTTTTTACCTCGGGTAAGTAGGGTGATGCGATCACAAGCAAAATTGGATTGGACTCAACGAGATAAGCGTTATCTTGGGACTAGGAGATGGATTTAGTTGAAATCCGTCAACCAAGAGTTCTAAGTGTAGAATTAGTCAAGTATTGACTTACCATTTTAGATAAAGGTAGCATGCGATGACTATTTTTGTCTAAAGATGGGTCTTGGAATCACTTATATAATTTCGTGAGGGGTCATTATATGAGTGACTTGTTAAAATTGTTTTACAAGTGAATTATATATAAGCAATGAATGTTTATTTTCCGTTGATATTTATTTTTATTCGCGCAATGACAATTATTTTTCTTCTATGAACTAGTAAATCCATTCAATCGTGGAAAAGGTTTCCATTATTTTATACGGTAGCATTTTGATTGTGATCTCCGTTTAAACCACCGTAGCTAATGACAAAATGAATTTTTCTTTTGATCCTCATATTCACCATTGCAAATGTCTCTTATGAAGAGTAAATGAATAAGTCACACTTAGTCAAAAGCGTTTTGAATATTTAGTGACGCCTTCTCATAACAATGGTACATCAAATTTTTTGCTCCAAAGAAAATATTTGTATTTTGGTATGTCGTCATAATGCTCCTTATCGAGGCTTACCTCAAAAGAGGCCAAATCAGTTGGGACGACTAGGTTAATCGATTTATTTGAAATCATGAATAACCATAAACCGTAGACACTTCATGAAAGTTTTATCCTTTTGAAGGTAAAACCGTGAATGAAATGAAGAATAGTCTTCATTATAATTCTAATATACTTGTCTAAGTAGGGATTCATGAAAGTGAGTGGGAGCACTAAGAATGATGTTTATATTCTTAATTGTTAAGACGAGGTTCAAGAGTAGGTTGGCTCGACTTTGACACAAGGCAAGGGAAAAAGGCAAGACTATTTTGAATAGTAAAGTCAAAACCCAAGCAAGGTGTCGAACCCAACTTTTGACGATTCTATTTTACAGTGTAGGACACAAGAAAAGAATCTGCCCCAAGTTTTCTAAAGAGTTAGAAATTGGGTGTACTTTTTCACCCATAATATCTATATGATCGACATTTATTTTGCTAAATGCAATTTTTGGGTATTAGATATCCATTATGGTTTTCATCAATGTATTCAATGCATATAATAATGATTCGTGCGACGACCAACCATGATTAAATGTCGACCTACAAGGGAAATATAACTATTGTAGTTTTATTTCTATAGAGACATATAAAAGTTATAATGTAATCAATCTAGTTTTAGATTTAGAGGTATACTTTAATAAACGTTATTATGTACATGACCTCTAAATAAAGAATATAGTATCCACTTTAGTGTATGACACAAGTGTTTTCACTTTTGTGAATAGATCAAGCGTTGTATCTTTTTATGCCTATAATTGGTCAATGGTTATCCCATACCAATCAAAGGTAACTATATTCTTGACCTAAATTAGAAATTACTTGTCATATAGATTGAAAAAGGCTCAAAATTGGTGACCTTAATCTAATCATTAATTCTGGATTGTGTAGCACATTAAGAGGCTAGTATTGACAACTATCCCTAAACCATCTGATTTTGAATCTTATGGTACGTGCGAATCTTGTATTCAAGGCAAGATGATTCGTGCCCTTTTTTATTTAAAAGGAAATCGAGCCAGAGATGGTTATGACTATTTCACTTTATTTACCAACGATTTAAGTAGATATTATATTTGATTCTACTTAATGAGGTACTAAGATAAATCTTTGAAAAGTTCAAAGAGCTTCAATGAGAAGTAGTTAACCACTAAGAGCATTAGATCAAGGACTTACGACTAAATCGTAACTATAAATATCTAAGTATTGACTTTGATTTTCACCAAAAGTATTGTGAAATGGTTTCACAAGTTAACTTCTGTAACACACATTATTAGATAAGGTGTTGTTGAATAGAGAAACAGAACCTTATACGATATGGTTTTGTCTTTGTCAAGTCAAAACTGAGCCATTTG
This sequence comes from Heliosperma pusillum, assembly GCA_022085475.1. Taxonomy (NCBI): domain Eukaryota; kingdom Viridiplantae; phylum Streptophyta; class Magnoliopsida; order Caryophyllales; family Caryophyllaceae; genus Heliosperma; species Heliosperma pusillum. Next base: position 2,075 of record JAIUZE010071285.1, on the reverse strand, counting down.
ACTAACCTTGGGATCTTAATATTTTTGTCTGCTATTTCTTTTCCCACCATATTAAAACACATTTAAAACAGTCTGATTTCATTCCATATATGATATGGGTAGGTAGCGTACCTAATTTATAAGTTATTTGAATGAAACAAGTGCTCAATAATTGTGACAGCCCCTCAAATTTTGCGGCAAAAACTAAAATAATTTAAATACCTTAACGAAGGGTGTCATAAAAAAAAGGTTCATAATGAAAAGGAAATAAAATTATACATAAGAATTATACTAGACGGGAGACATATCTCCCGTATAAATACAGAAATAAAAGAGTGTATAATAATATACAATCTAAGAACCGAATATAGGTCCAAGGTAAATACTTCGCTCGCTAGCTCGTCAATGTACCCAATGTATGCATTCACCACCTGTTCGACCGCATTAAATATAAACACGGACGCCACAGTCAGTGGGGAGTAACTCCGAGTCCTCCCAGCCACGAAATGTCGAGTTTAATGAAACATGAATAACATAAAAGCAATGTATATGGAAAATACAAAACTTAAACATATATGATATGCTTTTCCTGTTATGAAACAGATAACTAACAAATAACCTAGCATGTGAAAGCTATCATGTGAAACCGATAATAAACTATAACTCGAGGTAGGGAAGCTGGTATGCTAGCTCAGAGGTTCCTCTCAGAAACATGGCCATGATACACTCAACCCTAATCATACAAACCATCATGTGAATCAGTTAACAACCGGTAATCCAAACTCTATCAACCTTAGCCGGCTTGCATCTCACCTTCTTAGATTCATAGAATCATCAAACATGAAAGACCAATACTTCTACAAACAGGCATAAGTTCTTAGTACAGTCAATAGCAGACTTCTGTAACTCGAGTCTATACCACGAGGTAGGATATACTTAAATATTTAGGCTCAGCGGTCACGCTAATAACATGGCCCAAATACCAAGCACACATCTAGGCTCAGCGGTTACACTAATAACATGGCCCAGATCCAAAGCACATATCTTCGCTCAGAGGTTACCCTAATAACATGTCCAAGATACGACTCAACCCTAAACCTAGACTGCGCAGACCTAGAGAAATGCGAAGATCCATCGCATCCAAGACCCATGATACAATCACATGAGTACCCCTAAGAAGATCCATCAAAGGTTTGGCTAGTACTAAAGCTGGCTCCATTTCCCAAAGTGGAAACCATGGCAGCCATGCCCCGACTTGAAGATCCATCAAGCCGGGAACACAAAAGCTATCAAGCGGCAAACTCCATATGCTCGTTAAAGCTAGTACGGCCTATCAATGTCATGGTCCAAGATACTCATTTAGAATTAGAATGGTCAAGACGCCATATACTCATAATTCTCTATGGGTACTTAGTCAACACGACATTTATCATACAATCAAACAGTCACGGAAAGACTTCCTATCATGTGACTAATTGCATATAAATCATATTCAAATATCATATCGCCTCATATCTACTAAGGCTAATTCATTAATGAAATACAACCTTACTTGAAGACAAATCCCCGACCCGAGTCCCGCGACGGGTCCTCAGTCAAAACGGGGCTGACTAGATCTTAGTTTGACCAAACCCGTTTGATCAAACCGGCTAGAAACAGAGTCTTTCCACATAGACTTGATCATAAAAATCAACATATTCATTACATGTTATTTTATTAAAACTTCTAACATGTGAATTATTATATCATACCAAAAACCCGCTTGACTTAAAGGATATCAATTTAAACTATGATCTCGTCTTATAATTTCTAACATGTGAGAAATAATAATTTTATGAAAAATAATTTTAATTAAATAATTTACTTATTAAAATTTCCCACTTGCTAAATATTACAAAACACGATAAAATAACAATACTCAAAAACCGTCACAAGTCCAAGTGGACCCACGGTTCATTTTGAACCGGTTTTGGTTATCTTTTCTAAAAACCGTTTCCTAATATTTCCCGCATGCTTAACATATTTAAAACCCGTCCAAACAACAACAAAACAATCAAGTATCGACACAAACCCAAAGACCAAAACCCGGACCAACC